>NW_026502070.1:0-56367 GCF_026875155.1 Cherax quadricarinatus | reverse complement strand
TTTTTACCAACATGAATATGTCAAGTTGTGACTGACACAGTGATGAAAAAGATAAAATATAATTAATGACGAACTGGCAAACATTGAATAAATAACAGAAGCGAATTGTTCCCAAAGACATTATATTTATTTCCAGAGTTGCAAATGTACAGCAGAACAATATATAAGTGAATAATAACAGCAGTATCAGAAATATTAACCAGGTTCCATGATGGGCTGATGAAATACTTTTTGTTAATAAATCGACACTACCATAATGGTCGACTTTATCAACAAGGAGATTTTTATTTCTGTGTGTGTGTGTTGTTTATTTGTTATTTGTTTTAATAATGGATTGGGAAACATGGATGCCATTGTGGGAGACACTGTTGTGGAAGATGTTGTAGGGAAGTATAACAAGGTAGAACAGCAGTACATTAACAGAGAACACCAGTACATCAACAGAGAACACCAGTACATTAACAGTGAACACAAGTACATCAACATACTAAAATGGAACTGTAACATGAAAGAAGAGTAAAGTAACAAGCAAAAACAGGACAGTGACGTACAAAAAAATACAGTAAGAGGCAGCAGTAAGGAAAGACAGAATGGTAACCTGTAAGGATAGATACTTAAACAGTCACACACGATCAGTAGTTTAAGTAAAATGGAAGAGTCTTCTTTGTTTTATCCAAGTTTCCCTCAACAGTCACTTATTTACATCATCACAACTCTTAATAACACTATATTGAAAATACTTTATAACAACATTCTTCACTTTGTTGACTCAGAATTAATGCTCAAGAATTTCTTTATTTCAGTTTTGTTCCCTGTGCAATATAATTTTATTTTAAGAAAAGTAAGAGAAAATGCAGATATGCGAGTGAACATGAGTGAGTGACATGTGTGAACATGAGTGTGGGAGTGACGTGTGTGAACATGAGTGTGTGAGTGACAGAGTTGGGACAGTAACATACTTTAAGTGTGCCAGGGAATTTCTGTTTACGTAGAAGTTAGAGAGGGATGAGAGGAGTATATGTGTTGTGATTATTGTGTGAGTGTACTCACCTATTTGTACTCACCTATTTGTACTCACCTATTTGTGGTTGCAGGGGTCGAGTCATAGCTCCAGGCCCTGCCTCTTCACTGATTGCTACTAGATCCTCTCTCTCCCTGCTCCATGAGCTTTATCATACCTCGCCTTAAAACTATGTATGGTTCCCGCCTCCACTACTTCACTTTCTAGACTATTCCACGACTTGACTACTCTATGACTGAAGAAATACTTCCTAACATCCCTTTGATTCATCTGAGTCTTCAACTTCCAATTGTGACCTCTTGTGTCTGTGTCCCATCTCTGGAACATCCAGTCTTTGTCCACCTTGTCTATTCCGCGCAGTATTTTATATGTCGTTATCATGTCTCCCCTGACCCTCCTGGCCTCCAGTGTCGTCAGGCCGATTTCCCTCAACCTTTCTTCGTAGGACAATCCCCGTAGCTCTGGGACTAGTCTTGTTGCAAACCTTTGCACTTTCTCTAATTTCTTGACGTGCTTGACTAGGTGTGGATTCCAAACTGGTGCTGCATACTCCAGTATGGGCCTGACGTAAATGGTATACAGTGTCTTGAACGACTCCTTACTGAGGTATCGGAACGCTATCCGTAGGTTTGCCAGGCGCCCGTATGCTGCAGCAGTTATCTGATTTATGTGCGCCTCAGGAGATATGCTCGGTGTTATACTCACCCCCAGATCTTTTTCCTTGAGTGAGGTTTGCAGTCTTTGGCCATCTAAACTATATTGTGTCTGCGGTCTTCTTTGCCCTTCCCCAATCTTCATGACTTTGTATTTGGCAGGGTTAAACTCAAGGAGCCAGTTGCTGGACCAGGCTTGTAGCCTGTCCAGGTCTCTTTGTAGTCCTGCCTGATCCTCATCCGATTTAATTCTTCTCATTAACTTCACATCATCTGCAAACAAGGACTCTTCTGAGTCTATCCCTTCCGTTATGTCGTTCACATATACCAAGAACAGCACAGGTCCTAGGACTGACCCCTGTGGAACCCCGCTTGTCACAAGCGCCCACTCTGACACCTCGTCACGTACCATGACTCGTTGTTGCCTCCCTGTCAGGTATTCTCTGATCCATTGCAGTGCCTTTCCTGTTATGTGTGCCTGATCTTCTAGCTTTTTCAGTAACCTCTTGTGAGGAACTGTGTCGAAGGCCTTTTTGCAGTCCAAAACAATGCAGTCGATCCATCCCTCTCTCTCTTGTCTTACTTCTGTCACGTTGTCATAAAACTCTAGTAGGTTTGTGACACAGGATTTTCCTTCCCTGAAACCATGCTGGTTGTCAATTATACACTTGTTTCTTTCCAGGTGCTCCACCACTCTCCTCCTGATGATCTTCTCCATGACCTAGCATACTATACACGTTAGTGATACAGGTCTGTAGTTTAGTGCCTCATGTCTGTCTCCGTTTTTAAAAATTGGGACTACATTTGCCATCTTCCATACCTCAGGGAGTTGCCCAGTTTCAAATGATGTGTTGAAGATCTTTGTTAATGGCACACACAATATCTCTTCTCCCTCTTTAAGGACCCACGGAGAGATGTTATCTGGTCCCACCGCCTTTGAGGTGTCAAGTTCGCATAGCAGCTTCTTCACTTCCTCCTTGGTTATATGTACCTCATCCAGCACTTGCTGGTGTACCCCCCTGTTCTGATTTCCTGGAGTCCTACTGGTTTCCACTGTAAATACTTCTTTAAATCTCGTGTTGAGCTCCTGACATACCTCTCGGTCGTTGCTTGTGAATTCCCCATCACCCTTTCTCAGTCTGATTACCTGGTCCTTGACTGTTGTTTTCCTCCTGATGTGGCTGTACAACAGCTTCGGGTCAGTCTTGACTTTCGATGCAATGTCATTTTCATATTGTCGCTGAGCCTCCCTTCTTATCTGTGCATATTCATTTCTGGCTCTTTGGCTAATCTCTTTATTTTCCTGAGTTCTCTGTCTTCTATACCTTTTCCATTCTCTAGTACACCTAGTTTTTGCCTCCCTACACCTTTGGGTGAACCAAGGACTCGTTCTGTTCTTCCCATTATTTCTGTTTCCCTTGGGAACAAACCTCTCCTCTGCCTCCTTGCATTTTGTTGCCACATAGTCCATCATTTCTTGTACTGGTTTTCCTGTCAGTTCCCTCTCCCACTGAATGTTTTGAAGGAAGTTCCTCATGCCTGAGTAGTTCTCCCTTTTGTAGTTTGGTTTTTCCCACCCTATTCCTGCTACTCTCTCCACTTGGAGCTCAACTATGTAGTCGAAGCACAGAACCACATGATCACTAGCTCCCAGGGGCCTTTCATACAAGATATCCTTGATGTCTGAACTACTCAAGGTGAATACAAGGTCAAGTCTTGCTGGTTCATCTTCTCTCTCTCTGGTAGTGTCTCTAACATGTTGATGCATGAGGTTTTCCAGTACTACATCCATCATCTTGGCTCTCCATGTTTTGGAACCCCCATGGGGCTCCAGGTTTTCCCAGTCAATCTCCTTGTGATTGAAATCACCCATAACTAGTAACTTTGCTCCCCCCACGTGTGCTCTCCTGGCCACCTCGGCTAGTGTGTCGACCATGGCTCTGTTGCTCTCATCGTATTCTTCTCTTGGTCTCCTGCAGTTCTGTGGTGGGTTGTACATTACTGCAATTATCACCTTATGTCCCTCAGACTGATTGTTCCTACTAAGTAGTCCCTTTCAACCCGTGCCATCCATTCCTTCCATTTTCTCAAAACCCCACTGGCTTTTAATGAGCAGTGCAACTCCTCCCCCCCTCTCCTCCCTCTGTCTTCCTGGGATTTGATATCCGGGTGGAAAGATTGAATCTGTTATTATTCTGGTGAGTTTTTTTTCTGTGAGTGCTATTATGTCTGGGATGTCTCCTTGATTCTTTCGTGCCACCCTCATACTTATTTGTTATTCCATCTGCATTTGTATACCATACCTTCAACTTCTTTCTAAGACTGTGGTCTGGGGGGTTTTTATTGGGGTTGGGGAAGTGGGAGACCTGATAAGGAACTATGGGTGGTTGCTGGGGGGGTGGAGTTTGTAATGTATGGGTGGGGGCATTTGGATTGCATGGGTGTTTTGGTTTTAGAGTGTTTGGCTGCACTGGGGTTGACCGGGTTTGGGGAGGCTTCTATAGGAAGCTGTGAGGGAGGTTGTATTTGATCTTCTTCCTGTGTCTGGGATCTCCTGTCCGTCTTCTCCCACCCCTCTCTTTCCTCCTTTCGCCTTTGTACCATCTCTCTCATTTTCCGCCTTTCGTCTTGTGTTTCTGTCGCGGTCGAGATACACCTTCGTGTATGCCGGCATGTCCCTTAATCGTGCTTTCTCCTGCAGTAATCCTTTTTCCGATCGATTCTGCCTTGAAGGTAAACTTTCACTGGCCGAGTTCTTTTTTTAAAAACCCCCCCCTATTCTCCGAAAATTTTCCAGCTGGGTCATGTCGTCTTCTCCGATTACTTTCATGATGCTTTCAATTTTCTTTTTTTTTCCCTTTTTTTCTTCTTCATATGTTTCCCCTTCAACTTCCTGTAGCCCATACACAAAAAACTGCCTCACCCTTTCTTCTCCCACTGCATATCCCTGTGTATCCCCTCATTCAATTTGATTTCCTCCATTGCAGCTTTCCTTTCTTCAGTTCACTAGCTACTGTACTTGGGTTTTAGTGGCCCCGTCATTTTCCCTTCTCGGCTTTTCCCTGGGGTCTGTTTTTGGTTTTTAGGGCCCCACATATAGGTTAGCTCTTTCATTTACTACAGTCTCCACTGATAGAGCTTCTACATGCAGTTTTTGCTCCTTCTTTCCCTACAGTCCCCTTATTTGTGGCTGAGGTAGCGGTCTCTGTTGTCAATCCAAAATGTTCTTTAGTTCTTTAGGGTGTTTCAGATTTTCCAGTTCCTCTTCTAAACTCTGTATCCTGGCCTCTGCTGCTTTTGACTTTCACCTCCCACTTCCTGCTTTCCATGTCTATCCTCTCTTCCATTCTCATGCTAAGTTCTTCTAGTTTCTTTTCCCATTCTTGTTCCCTTTTTTTGAGCTCTGTGCCCAATCTTCCTTTGCAGTTTCCTCCTCCTGTCCCTTGGGTTTTCTTGTTGCTCTCTGGCAACCCATTTTTGTTTTTTTCCTGATTGCCTCAGAGTGGGAAACCTATGTAATTCTGTATTTAGGTTAGTATTGTATATGTCAGGTGTGGGGGGGAGGTAGAGGAGGAACTGTGGCTATATGGGAGATAGTGGGGAGGGGGAGTGGAAGGAGAGTGAACAAGTGGGTAAGTGGGTGAGTGGGAGAGGGCGAGGTGGGGAGGGGGAGGGGTAAGAGGGAGGGGAGGGATCAGGTGATAGGAGTGAGATGTCGGTGGGGGAGGGGGAGTGTATGTGTGAGTCTGGCAATATGTGTGTGGTGTTGTGGTGTGTGTTGTGTGGTGGTTGCGTGTGTGTGTGTGGGGGGGGGTGTGGGGGGGTGTGGTGTGTGTGGGGTGGGTGTGTGGGTGGTATGTGTGGGTGTGTGGTGTGGGTGTGTGGTGGGTTTGTGTGGGTGTGTGTGTGGGTTGGTGTGTGGGGGTGTTGTGTGGGGGGTGTGTGGGGTGTGTGTGTGTGGTGTGTGTGGGTGTGTGGGGTGTGTTGGGTGTGTGTGGGTGGGGGTGTTGGGTGGTGTGTGGGTGGTGTGTGGGGGTGTGTGTGGTGGGTGTGTGGTGGGTGTGTGGGTGGGTGTGTGGTGTGGGTGTGTGGGTGGGTGTGTGGGTGGGTGTGTGGGTGGGTGTGTGGGTGGGTGTGGGTGGGTGTGGTGTGTGTGGTGTGGTGGTGGTGTGGGTGTGTTGGTGTGTGTGTGGGTGTAGTGTGGTGTGTGTGGTTGTGTGTGGTGTGTGTGGGTATGTGGTGTTTGTGGGTGTTGGGTGTGTGTGGGTGTGTGTGGGTGTGTGGGTGTGTGGGTGTGTGGGTGTGTGTGGGTGTGTGTGGGTGTGTGTGGGTGTGTGTGGGTGTGTGTGGGTGTGTGGGTGTGTGGTGTGTGTGTGGGTGTGTGTGGGTGTGTGTGGGTGTGTGTGGGTGTGTGTGGGTGTGTGTGGGTGTGTGGTGTGTGTGGGTGTGTGGGTGTGTGTGGGTGTGTGTGGGTGTATGTGGGTGTGTGTGGGTGTGTGTGGGTGTGTGTGGGTGTGTGGGTGTGTGGGTGTGTGGTGTGTGTGGGTGTGTGTGGGTGTGTGTGGGTGTGTGTGGGTGTGTGTGGGTGTGTGGGTGTGTGTGGGTGTGTGGGTGTGTGTGGGTGTGTGGGTGTGTGTGGGTGTGTGTGGGTGTGTGTGGGTGTGTGTGGGTGTGGGTGTGTGGGTGGGTGTGGGTGTGTGTGGGTGTGTGGGTGTGTGGGTGTGTGTGGGTGTGTGTGGGTGTGTGTGGGTGTGTGTGGGTGAGTGTGGGTGTGCGTGCGCACACTAGGCTACGCTACTCTTTTGAAGATTATAAAAAAATTTTCACAATCAATTCCTTATTAATATGCACTAATATATACTATATAATATTAATTGCGTACACTTGTGTTTGTGTGTGTGTGTGTTTACTAGCTTGTCGTTCTTTGAAAAAGAGGGGGGGGTTACGTTAACACTATTTGTTATTGTTGTTGTTTCACCGGTACTCTCCCGGCCCAGATCTCCGTACACTACGCTACTTTACTTTTTGAAGATTATAGGATTATTTTTTCTCACTCAATTCCTTATTAATATATACTGTTTATTGTAACAATAATTACGGGTGCACACGTGTGTTTGTATGTGCGTACTTGTTTACTAGCTTGTCCCTCAGAAAAACGGGGGGGGGGGTTCACTAGGCTACACAACTCTTCTGGAGTTTACCTGGCGATATTTACCTGGAGAGAGTTCCGGGGGTCAACGCCCCCGCGGCCTGGTCTGAGACCAGGCCTCCTGGTGGATCAGAGCCTGATCAACCAGGCTGTTGCTGCTGGCTGCACGCAAACCAACATACGAGCCACAGCCCGGCTGATCCGGAACTGACTTTAGGTGCTTGTCCAGTGCCAGCTTGAAGACTGCCAGGGGTCTGTTGGTAATCTCCCTTATGTGTGCTGGGAGGCAGTTGAACAGTCTCGGGCCCCTGACACTTATTGTATGGTCTCTTAACGTGCTAGTGACACCCCTGCTTTTCATTGGGGGGATGGTGCATCGTCTGCCAAGTCTTTTGCTTTCGTAATGAGTGATTTTCGTGTGCAAGTTCGGTACTAGTCCCTCTAGGATTTTCCAGGTGTATATAATCATGTATCTCTCCCTCCTGCGTTCCAGGGAATACAGGTTTAGGAACCTCAAGCGCTCCCAATAATTGAGGTGTTTTATCTCCGTTATGCGCGCCATGAAAGTTCTCTGTACATTTTCTAGGTCGGCAATTTCACCTGCCTTGAAAGGTGCTGTTAGTGTGCAGCAATATTCCAGCCTAGATAGAACAAGTGACCTGAAGAGTGTCATCATGGGCTTGGCCTCCCTAGTTTTGAAGGTTCTCATTATCCATCCTGTCATTTTTCTAGCAGATGCGATTGATACAATGTTATGGTCCTTGAAGGTGAGATCCTCCGACATGATCACTCCCTGGCGATATTTAGATAATTTACTAACCACTATCTATCTCCTGGTACTGAAATAGGGAGAGAGAGATGGTATAGCACACAACCAGCAGGGCGAGACACTTGAGACTTTAGACACTAACCAAAATTAACGACAAATAGGCATGTGATGTCGTCTGCACAACAATGGAGGTTCCTGCTGGTCGGCTGCTATCATCTCCTTCAATTTTGTAACTCCTTCAGGAACTTTATCATGCATTCAAGTTTTTATTTTCTTTTTCTTTTAAGACTTGGTATTCCCTCTTTTTTCTTTAGTACAGTATTATGGTCATAACAAGTCTGATGATGTTAGCTACATTCACAACACCAACAGCTGGGGATTGACTAATTTTTTCTTACTTTCAGTATTTACTTAATCACTCTTTTATGACCTTATCACTACACTGCTGCTATAATCAACCAACATATGTATTTGTTAATATTTCAGATCACTCCGTTAACCCAATTAACTGTTTGGATATTTTGTGTCAACACTGCGGCCAGTAGCCTGATCAGCTGACTGCTACCCTCCCTCACTCAAATTTCATTCAAATTTAAATTGTAAAATTCTTGATCCTATCACATTATTCGCACTCTTGAAAGCTATTACAGTCTTGTAGGTATGTTCACTGATTCACTCACGTACGATGACCGCTAATAATATCTTAGGACAGCCACTAGAACGCTAAATCCTGGGAGCACTATTTAGCGATACTGCTTCACGTGTGCGTGTGTGTGTGTGTGTGTGTGTGTGTGTGTGTGTGTGTGTGTGTGTGTGTGTGTGTGTGTGTGTGTGTGTGTGTGTGTACTCACCTATTTGTACTCACCTATTTGTGGCTGCAGGGGTCGAGTCCTAGCTCCTGGCCCCGCCTCTTCACCGGTTGCTACTAGGCCCTCTCTCTCCCCGCTCCATGAGCTTTATCAAACCTCGTCTTAAAACTGTGTATTGTTCCTGCCTCCACTACGTCATTTTCTAGGCTATTCCACTGCCTTACAACTCTATGACTGAAGAAATACTTCCTACTATCTCTCTGACTCATTTGTGTCTTCAACTTCCAATTGTGGCCTCTTGTTTCTGTCTCCCCTCCCTGAAACATCCTTTGTCCACCTTGTCTATTCCACGCAGTATTTTATATGTCGTTATCATGTCTCCCCTGACCCTCCTGTCCTCCAGTGTCGTCAGGCCGATTTCCCTTAATCTTTCTTCATAGGACATTCCCCTTAGCTCTGGAACTAACCTTGTTGCAAACCTTTGTACTTTCTCTAGTTTCTTGACGTGCTTTATCAAGTGCGGGTTCCAAACAGGTGCTGCATACTCCAGTATGGGCCTGACATACACGGTGTACAGTGTCTTGAATGATTCCTTACTAAGGTATCAGAATGCTGTTCTCAGGTTTGCCAGGCGCCCATGTGCTGCAGCAGTTATCTGATTGATGTGTGCTTCCGGAGACATGCTCGGTGTTATACTCGCCCCAAGATCTTTCTCCTTGAGTGAGGGCCAGACTCATGGAACTCTGTGTTCATCAAGAACTGCAAGAAGCCCCTATCACGAGCCTTTTCCATCCTATGGAGAGGGAGCATGGACACGGGGGTCGTCCCTCAGTTACTAAAAACAACAGACATAGCCCCACTCCACAAAGGGGGCAGTAAAGCAACAGCAAAGAACTACAGACCAATAGCACTAACATCCCATATCATAAAAATCTTTGAAAGGGTCCTAAGAAGCAAGATCACCACCCATCTAGAAACCCATCAGTTACACAACCCAGGGCAACATGGGTTTAGAACAGGTCGCTCCTGTCTGTCTCAACTACTGGATCACTACGACAAGGTCCTAAATGCACTAGAAGACAAAAAGAATGCAGATGTAATATATACAGACTTTGCAAAAGCCTTCGACAAGTGTGACCATGGCGTAATAGCGCACAAAATGCGCGCTAAAGGAATAACAGGAAAAGTTGGTCGATGGATCTATAATTTCCTCACTAACAGAACACAGAGAGTAGTCGTCAACAGAGTAAAGTCCGAGGCAGCTACGGTGAAAAGCTCTGTTCCACAAGGCACAGTACTAGCTCCCATCTTGTTCCTCATCCTCATATCCGACATAGACAAGGATGTCAGCCACAGCACCGTGTCTTCCTTTGCAGATGACACCCGAATCTGCATGACAGTGTCTTCCATTGCAGACACTGCAAGGCTCCAGGCGGACATCAACCAAATCTTTCAGTGGGCTGCAGAAACAATATGAAGTTCAACGATGAGAAATTTCAAATTACTCAGATATGGTAAACATGAGGAAATTAAATCTTCATCAGAGTACAAAACAAATTCTGGCCACAAAATAGAGCGAAACACCAACGTCAAAGACCTGGGAGTGATTATGTCGGGGGAAATCTCACCTTCAAGGACCATAACATTGTATCAATCGCATCTGCTAGAAAAATGACAGGATGGATAATGAGAACCTTCAAAACTAGGGAGGCCAAGCCCATGATGACACTCTTCAGGTCACTTGTTCTATCTAGGCTGGAATATTGCTGCACTCTAACAGCACCTTTCAAGGCAGGTGAAATTGCCGACCTAGAAAATGTACAGAGAACTTTCACGGCGCGCATAACGGAGATAAAACACCTCAATTACTGGAGCGCTTGAGGTTTCTAAACCTGTATTCCCTGGAACGCAGGAGGGAGAGATACATGATTATATACACCTGGAAAATCCTAGAGGGACTAGTACCGAACTTGCACACGAAAATCACTCACTACGAAAGCAAAAGACTTGGCAGACGATGCACCATCCCCCCAATGAAAAGCAGGGGTGTCACTAGCACGTTAAGAGACCATACAATAAGTGTCAGGGGACCGAGACTGTTCAACTGCCTCCCAGCACACATAAGGGGGATTACCAACAGACCCCTGGCAGTCTTCAAGCTGGCACTGGACAAGCACCTAAAGGCAGTTCCTGATCAGCCGGGCTGTGGCTCGTACGTTGGTTTGCGTGCAGCCAGCAGCAACAGCCTGGTTGATCGGGCGCTGATCCACCAGGGGGCCGGGTCACAGCCCGGGCCGGGGGGGCGTTGACCCCCGAAACCCTCCAGGTAAACCCGGGAAACCCGGGTTTGCAGTCTTTGGCCACCTACCTAACTCGCTGGGGTCTTCTGTCCCTTCCCCTATCTTCATGATTTTGCATTGGGGCGGGAAAGTCCTTTTCCGGGGTTACCCCCTTCTTTTTTTAAATGCACTAGGACCAGGTTGAATCACTGGTCTTCTGTCGCACAACATAACTGGCAGCCCACCATCCCAAATCACACTATGTATACCACAGATTCTTAAATTTTTAAAACCAACCTTTTGCTGGCCTTAAAATTCACCACTCACCACTATTTCAGGCAATTTTTTTACCAAACTCATGAAACTCCCTAGCCTTATCAAAAATGATTGCTTGAAGATCTATCCCCTGTTATCTTTTTTTCATTTATCCACACCAAAAACTCCTCAACATTTTCTAATGCGCGGTCGCTGTTTCGAAATCACAGTTTGCACCTTTTGCAAGAACACTTCCGTGATTGCCGTTTTCCCCCTTGCTCACTAAGTAAATGGTTATTGGGGTTTACATAAAACCTGACCACTCCACACACCACCCACTTTCGTACTTTCAATTATCCTTTCTTCTTTTTCAACATTGTTAGAACCCTTGGTCTCAAAGGGGGTTGGCCTGGACTTTCTTGGGCCCAGGGTGCTTTTTTTGCAAAAACGGGCACCAAAAACATGAAATAGGGATAATATGGAATGACTGAATGACCCTTAGATGCGCGCCCCTGGCTGGCTTGAAAACCCCTGGCACACGGGCATTTTCGGCCACATATGGACACATCCGTACAAACCCATCCATACCGGGTTTTGTATGGGGAAGCGAGGCAAATTTTCTGCTATAAAAATTTGTCTTTTTACCGGTTTACAGATACCGATAGCACGTAAAACCGGGGGGTCCCTGTGGGGCGATTCTTAGGAAAGAAAGGGACCGTGCATTTTGTACAAGATAGAAAGGTCAGACGAGATGTGTCTTCCTGAGCGGTGTTGGCAACATGTCAGCGTTGAAAAATATTATAGCAGGTAATGGGAACAACCCCATTATCTGTTTTAGGGGGGGGGGAAGACATGGGAAGGGGCAGGGGAGGATTGCTGGATAAGACAGGTCAGCCATAAAGTAGTTAGGTCTAAGGAGGATCCAAGTCATATGTAGCACTTGCCAGAAAGGGAGGGGCAATAATGGATGTCTGGGGCATTGTATAAATTTGGCGGGCTAGACAGAATGAAAGGGAACTTGCAACCCATCATTGGGAAACAACCTTTTCTTTGGCAAACGTGATATGTAGCAAGGGGAGGGGTTTTCATCTCCTGGGGATGGAGTGTTGTTTACCTTAATTTGAGGGGGAAATTGAGACTTGTCTGGGAATTTAAACTGATAATTATAGAGGTAGGGGTTTTTTCGGGAAAAACAGGCGCAGCTTGGGGTTAAAAATAGCATTATTACCGGATACCTCAGGGTATTTTTAAAACATATTCAAAATAAATTTGCAAAAAAAGGAAAAATCAATTGATAAAAACAAACAAAAAAGACAGTAAGGGCAACGATGACACCCCCTTTATTTTTTAACTATAAAAAATAGGAGTCTAAGAAAAAAGAAGATGACTAAAATTATTTGCAAGTGGGAAAATTAAAATTAGGGAAACAGAGCCCGGGTTCAACCTAAAGAAAGAAATCCCTTCTGAATGCAAATACAGGTTTAAAAATTCCACACTGAAGGTCAACGGAAGGGGAGGGGGTTTTGGCGATGTATGTCGAGAAAATTTTAAATTTGTTTGTCTTAGACATGAAAAAAGATTAAAAAACATCAAACACAAAATCGTTTGCTTCAGTTTCTCGAAGCGTGACAAATTAATTTTGGGGGTGGATTTATGGGCCCCCCCAAACCTTATAGGGAAGCAGTAAGCTGTAGGGGACGAAATTCGAAAGGGCACTAATATAAAAGTTGTGAAAAGGGAGATTTAACTTGGACAAATTGATTGGAACAAGACAAAAAATCTGAGTTAGTGACTTTCTTGATATGGTTCAGGATTGATTTTTAGAACAGTTGTGACAGAACCAACTAGAGGAAAAAAATCTGCTTGCTTGGTTCTTCCCAAACAAAGATTCACTAATTAAAAATTTTTTATAAGTGAGTTTGGGGAAAAAGGGATCCAAATCACTTAGTTTCAATATATTATGGAAAAACCCCAGATAACTGAAATCAAATCCGTCCCTTTTTTTGCTTGGCCGACTTCTGGGACTGAAAAATTTATTTGGGTGGGGTAAATTTGGGGATGTCCTAACTATGGGCGGTGGTGACTTGGTTCCAAGATTTTTTTTCAGAGCATGGTCAGGGCCCGACAACTTTTTTTTCCAAGAAAGGAAAATAATCAAACAAAAAATGATCCCAAATGGATAAACAATAGATTGAAACTCTCATTGGTCAAAAGAGAGGCATATATGGCTATCAAAAGAGGGGTGACATTAAGAAATCAGATTCTTTAAAGAAAAATGAAAAAAAGGAAAAAGAAAAAAGCAAAAACAATTATGGGGCTAAGGCCGAAAGGGGATTCAAAGACAAACCCAAAAGAGTTCTTTCCGGTAACGAAGGTTTGGGGACAAGATTCCCCCACTTAAGGTAACTCGGGTCACATCACGACAGTGATAAGGATATGTGTAAAATTCAAAAATAATGGTCCCTCGTTTTTCGAAATTAAAACCGTTCCGGGAGTCGTTACTATAAACGAAATTTACTTTTACAAATCAATTTTCCCCATAAGAAATAATGAAAAATTCAATTAATCCGTTCCTGACACCCGAAGTATAAAAAAAAAAAAAAAATTTCATGAAATATACATGAATACATAAACAATACAAGGGAAAAATAAATGAAACATTTACAGCATAACACTTCCCTTTTTAAAGATTTTTCTTAGTGTTGGAACTGGGGGAAAGAGAGAGAGGGATTGTTTATAGTTTGGAAGGGGAATCCCCTCCGCAACATCTCGGGTACCAATTGTTTTTCTGGGTTTCTTGTCACTCTGTTTGTTAATGCACTAACCACCTTGAAGTCAATGGAGTCCTTAAAAGCATAACACTTACCTTTTTGAAGATTTTTCTTGGGTTAGGGGGAACGGGAAAGAAAAAAGGGGGGATTTTAAGTTGAAAGGGAACCCCCTTCCACAACACCTCGGGTCCCAATTGCTTTTTCGGGGGTTTTTTGTCTTCTCTTTTCTTATGCCACTAGGACCACCTTGAGAGTCATGGAGTCCGTCTCACAAAGAACTGTGGAGAGAGCTCTGTTTCTGGCATCTCTTTAAAACTTCAAAAATGGCCCAAGACTTTTTAAGTAATTTTTGAAAAAGGTTTGAAACAACCTTTTGTGGGTTGTTTCCCATAAAGCTTTCCATTTTCCCCCACATATAAAAACCCTTTTTAATTTCTGAAGAAGGCACCTTCTTCCTTCCTCTTCCTCCCCCTGCAGCAAATTCGAGCTGTGATGTTTGCCTCCTGCGAAGCTCTGCGCTCCTCGGTGAGCTCTTAAATTGGGGTTTTCCCCCAATCTTCCACACCTCCAAACTCACATCCAACCCCAGGAACTCCCCAGTCCCACAATTGTTTTTTACAACAGACATGCTCTTAGGGTCAGTCCCAAACCCTTCAAAATCTCTCTTGCGACACAATGGGGCCAAATTTCCCCAAAGCGATTTAAAAAGTCCGGTACCCACTCCCTCCCAAGCCATACCATAAGGGTTTATGCAATGGAGGATCTAAAATGTTCTCTCCAAAACTCCCTTTAGGGTCAAGTGAGTGTTGTGATCAAAATCAAGCACCTTGAAACAGCTTTGTGAAATTTTTTTTAAAGTTTGTAATGACCTGCTGGTCCAGGGCGGAGGAGAGGATGGCTTTCGGGGGCAAGAACTTACTTATGAACCCAAAACTCCTCAAAAATTGGGTCACCAATTTTTGGGGGAAGCATTTGCTTTGGGTCCATTATTAGCAGCATTGAGATCCAGTTTCTTTACCGGGAGATACCCCTTCACACTAGGTCCAAACACTTCATTGAACAACTCGACAAAATTTCCCTGGTGACCCATCCTTACTTTTAGATTTCCAAAACCACAATTTACTCTTCATAACATTTTTTTTTCCTGAAACCTGGGTTTTTTTCAGAATGGTACACAAAACAATGGCTTTACTTTAAAAATCCCCACTACATTAGCGCAGAACATTAGCATCACCTGTCTTTCGGTTGGGGTCCTCTTGCCTTTTTTTTTAAAAAGGCCTTTTGGCATTTTTTAAAAAACCCCGTTTTTTAAATTGAACACTTTTTCAGGTTTCTGTCCTCACCTCTATGACTCCTGGTTTCATGCCAAGTTTTCACCGCCAGGGTCCAAACGGCACCTCACCATCCCCTTACCACACTGGTATGCCAGTAGGGTTTCAAAAATCCTCAAACGACCCTTTGCGGGCCTTAAATTCACTCACTCACATTGCAGGCATTTTCTTTACCAAAATCGTCATGCAACGCCTAGCCTTTTCACAAAAACAAAGTCAAAGATATCTCCTCCACACAATAAAACTTCTCAACCTTTTCGAGTACGGGTGATCTCATTTTTTGTCAGCATTTTACCCCCTTTTGCAAAAACAGCATCCTTGATTTTCTTTTTCTTGGCCACTATGGAACATAAGGTTTGAAGGGTTTTTTATACATCCGGCCATTCGGCCACATTTGTACCACTTTCATTTGTTCAGTGATAGTTTTTTTAAAATTTCCCAATAAATTTCTAAACCTTTCTTTTACAAAAATAGTTTTTTTTTTAAGATGGTAGTTTCTCTTTTGAAAAAGAGTTCGGGATACAAATACACACATTAAAATCAATTAATTTTAAATAATAAAAAATCAACTATCTTTGGTCTAGAGTATTTGAACTAATAAACATCTGAAAATAAATACATTTTTACAAGAAAAATTATAATTAGCATTTTAAAAAAAATTATAAATAATAATTCGAACCCTACACAGGGTACAACCCTTGACCAATGTGTACTAATATAATATTTTATATATATATATATATAAATATATATATATAAATATATTATATAATAA
This sequence comes from Cherax quadricarinatus, assembly GCF_026875155.1. NCBI lineage: Eukaryota > Metazoa > Arthropoda > Malacostraca > Decapoda > Parastacidae > Cherax > Cherax quadricarinatus. The sequence goes on along the minus strand of NW_026502070.1, from coordinate 40,555 downwards.
TATAATAATTAATATAATCTATGCAAAATAAAATTAAGTAACATTTAAAATAAAATTACAACGACGCGTTTCTCACGACACTTATCCGAGTTGTGACCTCCTTTTTCTCCCCGTTCACTTGAACCCTTTTCTCCAGTAATACCACACTTTTAAACCCATGTCACACTTGACACCCTTGTCTCTGCATCACCCCCCCGCATAGCGTCTTTGTCGAGCCGTCACATGACACTATTCAATTACACACAACCTGACCATCTTCAGGTCACCCAACCCTTTTCTTCTCAGGGGTTCCACTAGGCCCTCAGCAATCTCAGTGTTTCCACTCCATCTACTTCCCGAAGTGTCACACTACGGTCCTAGCCCAGTTCGTGTAACACCCCAAACCCTTTTCTTCATGTATTGCCCCCACAAAAAACAGCACCATACCCCGGGCCCACGTTGACCATGTAGGCGCGAGCCGCAACATCACCTGTATCCTGAAAGTACTCTCTGGGCGGGTAGAAGTACTGTACACCTACGAGGCTGGGGATATACTACCCCTTCAAAACCATTGACACACACAAGGGGGTCCGATGCAGCACCACTATTTGCAAGCTCACTAATGTGGGCCCCAAATAACGAGGCAAACAGACCATGAGCTGCAGTGAGCGCTTTTTTCAAATTCATAGAAGCCCTAGAATATCTCTACTGCCATAGATGGTACCATTTGGGGTTTAGTCCTACTGTTAGATGGTACCGTTAGGGGTTCAGGTACTTGATGCTAGCGCACCGGAGGTGTTCAGGTACATACGCTTTGCTGCGACCTGAGGGGTTTAGGTACAACGCTTCTAAAACCAAAAGGGACCATTAGGTGTTCAGGACCCCTGCTTAGATTGTACCCTGAGGGGCCAGGTACATAATGCTTCTAAGGCCGCTCAGCAGCCCCCACATTGGTTTTTGATGACATACCCAGGGGATGCTGGCCGGCAAAGGTAACCATTTAACCACTGTTTGGGAGGGGGCCGCAACACTTTCAACAGGCTTGGCACTAGGAGCTTTCTTTGGAGCCAGGTAGCTTATTTATGCTGCAAGCACTAAAATAAAAGGGGAAAATTATGAAAATTTTTCTGGAGCATTGTGAGGGGCCCCCTTTCTTCCGGTAAACAATGCCAACTGGGGTGCCACCACTCTCACGCCATGGGTACTTCCGGGAAGAATTTACTCGCTATCAACTTATGAAAAGTGATCCATGTTTAACAAAAAACCCCAGATTGGCAAAATTTACTATTTGCTGGGGAAATACAAAAAGCGGGGACCCCTGTACCCATTTCCTCTCAGTTTTTTCACCCCGGGAAAAAACTACAATTCCTGAAAAAAATTAATAAAAAACAGGGTGATAATAAAAAAGTACTTTCGGTAACTATGACATGGCCTCAGACAAAAAGAGAACAAAATGTAACAAATCCCCCGGGCCTGTGAACGTTTTTCAAGGGGGCTAAAGGGGTAAAGGAACTTTGCATACCTTTTTCTAAAATTTTAACAAATCACTACAAAATGCATAGTGCCTGAAAATGGGAAAATTTTTGAATGTAATACCATTACATGGGAGGGTTCGGTCCTTGGGTTCGAACTAAGACCAATAAGCCTTACCTCCATAGTGGGGAAAATTTATGGGAAACAATAATACCGAAGCAATTTGTAGCCACTTGACGGGACAGATTGATTAATGATTCTCAACCGGTTTTTTCAAAAGGGCGTTCCTGCTACAATTTACTACTTCTTTCACAAGGTTTGAGGAGGGAGATCATGGCAATGAATTAAAAATTGGTATATGGAATTTTAGTAAGGCTTTCAAGAGTTTTTCCCCACCAAGGGTATTAGGAAACTTAGGGAACACGGAATAGGAGGGGGAAAAATTTTTTTCCGGGTAGAGGGATGGCTGACAAATAGACAGCAGAGATTTTTCATAAATGGGGGAGAAAACAGAATGGGGGGGCGCACAAGCGTGTTCCCCAGGGGGAGTGTTTACCTTTGTTTTCACAATTTACATAAACAACATGAGAGGGAATAAAAGCGACAAACAATGTTTGCTGACGACACCAAAAAGGCCGTCCATTCATTCTAATGAAACTTGAGCACTCCAGGGTGATTTTAATAGACTGAGCAATGGCGGAGAAGTGGCAGATGCAGTTTTTAAAAACAGTGGACCCCCGCTTTAAAGACCCTCCCAAAGGACCAATTATTAAGTTATTTAAACAATGTGTTTGTACTTATGTTTGGGGTCTGAAAAGGGCAATCTACTTTACAATATTCCTTTGGGAACAAATTCGGTCATACTTTTCCCTGAACATACTTCTAAAGAAAAAAAATCGTTAACCGGGGGCCCTGTATTGACAAAAGCAAATTCTAAAAGTTGGACAGTTAAATAACCATGCCCCATGAAAATAAATAAAGTAGATCTTAATACCTGATTGCAAAAAGGATTTAGGAGTTCTGGTTGCAGTAACCTAAAAACCCAAAACAACATGCATTAGTGTTTGTAATAAAGCAACAGAATTCTTGGGTTCATACAGAAGTATGAATAATAGAAGCCCCAGGGTTTTTCTTCAACTCAATATACCTTGGTTTGGCCTCATTTAACTATGCTCCAGTTCTGGTTTACCTATTACAGAATTCATATAAAGCTTTTGAAAACGTACAAAGGAGGACGACAAAGATACCCCTTATCAGAAATCTTCCCCTTAGGGTAGACTGAAGGGGCCCCGAACTGCACTCTCTTGAAAGGCATAGAATTAGGGGGGGTATGATCGGTGTTTAAAGGAAAAAAGGGAAAAAAAAAGGGATGTAAATATGTGCTGAAAATTTCCAGCCAAGACAGGACCCCAGCAAAGTTTTAAGTTTGGAAAAAATTTAGATTCAGGAAGGGGTAAAAGTACTTTTTTGGTAATAGGTTTTTGGGTGAGTGGAACAAACTCCCGATCAGTTATTTAGGCTAAAACGTTTGTTTTTAAAAAAAAGGGTTAGATAAAAACTGATGGTGTGGGTGGGGGTAGTTTTGGGCTTGACTAGCTTGGGGCTGGGCTGGTACAGTCCCACCCTTTATGGGGGTGACCAGACTGGGGGGGTCATTGGGATAATCCGGGGGGAGTCATTTGGCTAATCTGGGGGGAGGGAAGGACCTGCTCCTCAGGGGCATAGGCCTTTTGCGTGTTTTTCCCTTTTTTCTTTTGTTCTTATGTTCCGGACGGTCCCGAAACACGAGTTTTTCTGAAAAATCAGGGGAAATTTTTTCAAAAAAACCGCCAAAGGGCAAAATTTCCCCGAAAGTCAGGCTGCCAAAAATCGGGGGTCCCCTGTAACATTTTCCCTTTGCAGAAATTTAATGGGACATGCAAAATAAAAAATAATTAAATGCCAATTTCCTTTAATTGTTGAGATGTTGAGAATGATGTTCCAGCATCAGGAGAATTCTAATTTTTTGGAAGGGAAATCCCCCTTTCCCAAAAAACTTCATGTACCCAAAATTTTTTGCTGGGGTTACCTCCCTTCTTGGTTTTTTAATGCCAAAAAGGGCCAGCGAAATCACTGTATCCCTTTGGGCAAAATATCTGTGGGGAGAGGCTCTGTTTCTCACATGCCCTAGGGTTTTCCCCAAAATGGGACCAAGATTCATTGTACATGTTGCCAAAAAGGGTTTTCAAAAAGCGTGACAGGAAAAATTTGTCCATAAATCTTGCACCTTTGTAAAACATTGACATATTTCCTAAATCCTTGACGAAGGCAACTTCCTCCATCTCTCTTCCTCCTGCTCTGAAGCACATTGCTGACTGTGACTGTTCGTTGCCCCTCAAGCCCTTTTCACTTGCAAGGTTAGTTTTATCGTCTTCTGCACTAACCTTTTCCACTCCTTGTCCAAATCCTCCAAACCCCAGGACTTCCCAATGAAAATTGTTCACAACTACAAGGCTCTTTAGGGGTTTGCCAAAACCCTTCAAAAAACCCTCTCTTGTACACATTGTGGCCCCATTTTCTTTTTCCCCAAACAGAGTTTAAAATCCTGCAAGTCACCCCCCCAACCTTACCTGTAAGGTTTTTCAACGAGGGTATTGAAGTTTTCCTTTCCAAAAAACTCTTAGGGTCAATTGAGTGCCCTTTCATCACTCAGAGCCCTTTTGAAACACCCTTTTGTGTAAGTTTTTTTAAAGTTTGAAAAGACCCCTGGTCCAGGGCTGGAGGAGAAGAGTTGATTAGGAGGGGAAAAAATTTAATTTTCTGAAGCAAATCCCGGCAAATTTTCTCTTGCAAATCGTGGGAAAGAGCAGGGGGATTCATTGTCCATTACAGGGGCACTTAGACAGTTCTTTCCAGGGGAAATTTTTTTACTGTGGGGCAAACCACCATAAAACCAGTCCAGGAAAATTTCCTTATGACCATGCCTTACGTTTGATCTCTACATCACACACAAATTTCCCTTACAATTTTTTTTCTTTAACACTCGGGAGGCAAGTGATACTGAGAAAGGTTTCACTTTGTAATCACCACTAGCATTACGTTAAAATAATGTGAGCCCGTCTTCAAAGGGTTCTGTCCTGGAGGGTTTTTCATCCTGAGTAATGTAGGTCCGTTTGGGGATTTTTTTCCCAAACAGGGCCCGTTTCCCTTTTACAATTTAAAAACCTTCAGGTTTTTGTTTTTATCTCAAAATACTTCTTATAGTCCTCACATATTTTTTTCCCCGCCACTTTTTTGTGTAACGGGAGCCTCACCATGCCTTATCACACGTGTTTTTACCACTAGATTTTTAAATCTCTCAAACCAGCCTTTTCTGGCCTTAAAAACACATATCATCACTATTGGAGGCATTTTTTTAATAAAAACATCATCAATGCCTTGCCTTTTTTACATATTTTTTTTTCTAAACACTACTCCGAGTTTTTTCATTTTTCCACACCAACAACAGTCCTCCCCCTCTTCAATTATTTTCCACTCTGTTTTGAAAACAACTTGCACCTTTCACAACAAAAAGCTTCTTTGTTGTGTTTCGTTACCCTGGGGTTTTGATGGGTTTAAATGGGTTTTTTTTCAAGCCTTTTTTCCCCTCAACATGCCACTCCACTTTCATTTTTTTCAATGATCTTTTTTTTCATTTCCATTTCAATTTTCACCCTTTTTTCCCAAAACTGGGACTAGAAACTTTCTTGGGGCCCATGGTGGCTTTTTACATTACAACTCTAAAAACACTGGAAGAATATAAAATATATTAAAAGGTACATGTGGGATCGTGAAATGACTTGTAAACACTGTGGTACTGGATCTTGAGTGGCTGGGCCCCCCATGTGCTCTGCCACATGGACCATCCGGGGCGAAAGCCGTTAAACAAATTTTTTTGGCATGGGGAGTCATTTTTTTTATGCCAAAGAGCGCCCTTGGGCAAATTTGGCATTAATCGAGCCACTGTTGTTTGAGTGTCCACTGTTTAATAATTTTTTTATTTAATCCAGTTTTTTGCCTCAATTTTATACAATGGAAAAATTTTGTAGAACTAAGGTTTTTGTAAGCTAAATTTATTTCACTCGGGTTTGAAGATTGAATGGGGGGATGATTGTCAATCATTTGCAACTAAAAGTAGCTTGGGAAATTAAATTCAAAATGGGAAATGTCCAATTTTTCCCCAAACCTTTAAAAGTAAACAAATCATGTTTTTGCGCAAAAACCTTTTCAACTGGCTGGTTTTTAAAATAAGGTCAAGAATGGGTTGATATTAGTCAATAGTCAATTTTATTTCTTTGCAACTTAATACATTGAGATTATGTACAGTGGAACCTCAAATTTTGAACTTAATCCATTCCAGAAGCTAGTTCAAAATTCGAAAAGTTTGAAAAGCGAAGCAATATTTTCCATAAGAAATAATGGAAATACAATTAATCCATTCCAGAAACCCAAAAATGTTTACAAAAAAAAAAATGCATTTTATAGAGATTAATTATAGTTTTACATACACACAACAAATATAGTGTTTACCTGGAGTTTACCTGGAGAGAGTTTCGGGGGTCAACGCCCCCGCGGCCCGGTCTGTGACCAGGCCTCCTGGTGGATCAGCGCCTGATCAACCAGGCTGTTGCTGCTGGCTGCACGCAAACCAACGTACGAGCCACAGCCCGGCTGATCAGGAACTGACTTTAGTTGCTTGTCCAGTGCCAGCTTGAAGACTGCCAGGGGTCTGTTGGTAATCCCCCTTATGTGTGCTGGGAGGCAGTTGAACAGTCTCGGGCCCCTGACACTTATTGTATGGTCTCTTAACGTGCTAGTGACACCCCTGCTTTTCATTGGGGGGATGGTGCATCGTCTGCCAAGTCTTTTGCTTTCGTAGTGAGTGATTTTCGTGTGCAAGTTTGGTACTAGTCCCTCTAGGATTTCCAGGTGTATATAATCATGTATCTCTCCCTCCTGCGTTCCAGGGAATACAGGTTTAGAAACCTCAAGCGCTCCCAGTAATTGAGTGTTTTATCTCCGTTATGCGCGCCGTGAAAGTTCTCTGTACATTTTTAGGTCGGCAATTTCACCTGCCTTGAAAGGTGCTGTTAGAGTGCAGCAATATTCCAGCCTAGATAGAACAAGTGACCTGAAGAGTGTCATCATGGGCTTGGCCTCCCTAGTTTTGAAGGTTCTCATTATCCATCCTGTCATTTTTCTAGCAGATGCGATGATACAATGTTATGGTCCTTGAAGGTGAGATCCTCCGACATAATCACTCCTAGGTCTTTGACGTTGGTGTTTCGCTCTATTTTGTGGCCAGAATTTGTTTTGTACTCTGATGAAGATTTAATTTCCTCATGTTTACCATATCTGAGTAATTGAAATTTCTCATCGTTGAACTTCATATTGTTTTCTGCACCCCACTGAAAGATTTGGTTGATGTCCGCCTGGAGCCTTTCAGTGTCTGCAATGGAAGACACTGTCATGCAGATTCGGGTGTCATCTGCAAAGGAAGACACGGTGCTGTGGCTGACATCCTTGTCTATGTCGGATATGAGGATGAGGAACAAGATGGGAGCTAGTACTGTGCCTTGTGGGACAGAGCTTTTCACCGTAGCTGCCTCGGACTTTACTCTGTTGACGACTACTCTCTGTGTTCTGTTAGTGAGGAAATTATAGATCCATCGACCGACTTTTCCTGTTATTCCTTTAGCGCGCATTTTGTGCGCTATTACGCCATGGTCACACTTGTCGAAGGCTTTTGCAAAGTCTGTATATATTACATCTGCATTCTTTTTGTCTTCTAGTGCATTTAGGACCTTGTCGTAGTGATCCAGTAGTTGAGACAGACAGGAGCGACCTGTTCTAAACCCATGTTGCCCTGGGTTGTGTAACTGATGGGTTTCTAGATGGGTGGTGATCTTGCTTCTTAGGACCCTTTCAAAGATTTTTATGATATGGGATGTTAGTGCTATTGGTCTGTAGTTCTTTGCTGTTGCTTTACTGCCCCCTTTGTGGAGTGGGGCTATGTCTGTTGTTTTTAGTAACTGAGGGACGACCCCCGTGTCCATGCTCCCTCTCCATAGGATGGAAAAGGCTCGTGATAGGGGCTTCTTGCAGTTCTTGATGAACACAGAGTTCCATGAGTCTGGCCCTGGGGCAGAGTGCATGGGCATGTCATTTATCGCCTGTTCGAAGTCATTTGGCGTCAGGATAACATCGGATAGGCTTGTGTTAGTCAAATTTTGTGGCTCTCTCATAAAAAATTCATTTTGGTCTTCGACTCTCAGTCTGGTTAGCGGCTTGCTAAAAACTGAGTCATATTGGGACTTGAGTAGCTCACTCATTTCCTTGCTGTCATCTGTGTAGGACCCATCTTGTTTAAGTAGGGGCCCAATACTGGACGTTGTTCTCGATTTTGATTTGGCATAGGAGAAGAAATACTTTGGGTTTCTTTCGATTTCATTTATGGCTTTTAGTTCTTCCCGCGATTCCTGACTCCTAAAGGATTCTTTTAGCTTAAGTTCGATGCTTGCTATTTCTCTGACCAGTGTCTCCCTGCGCATTTCAGATATATTGACCTCTTTTAGCCGCTCTGTTATTCTTTTCCGTCGCCTGTAAAGGGAGCGCCTGTCTCTTTCTATTTTACATCTACTCCTCCTTTTTCTTAGAGGAATAAGCCTTGTGCATACATCGAGTGCCACCGAGTTAATCTGTTCTAGGCATAAGTTTGGGTCTGTGTTGCTTAGTATATCTTCCCAGCTTATATCGGTTAGGACTTGGTTTACTTGGTCCCACTTTATGTTTTTGTTATTGAAGTTGAATTTGGTGAATGCTCCCTCGTGACTAGTCTCATTTTGTCGGTCTGGGGCTCCATGCATACATGTCTGAACCTCAATTATGTTGTGATCTGAGTATATTGTTTTTGATATGGTGACATTTCTTATCAGATCATCATTGTTAGTGAAGATGAGGTCTAGTGTATTCTCCAGTCTTGTAGGCTCTATTATTTGCTGGTTTAAATTGAATTTTGTGCAGAGATTTAAAAGCTCGTGTGAGTGTGAGTTTTCATCAGAGCTGCCTCCTGGTGTTATTACTGCAACAATATTATTTGCTATATTCCTCCATTTTAGGTGCCTTAAGTTGAAATCCCCCAGGAGCAAGATGTTGGGTGCAGGAGCTGGAAGATTTTCCAGACAGTGGTCAATTTTTAACAGCTGTTCCTGGAATTGCTGGGATGTTTGCATCCGGAGGCTTGTAGACTACCACAATGACTAGGTTTTGGTTCTCGACCTTTACTGCTAAAACTTCCACTACGTCATTTGAGGCATTAAGCAGTTCTGTGCAAACAAGTGACTCTGCAATGTACAGGCCAACCCCCCCCTTTTGCCTGTTCACTCTGTCACATCTGTATAGGTTGTAACCTGGGATCCATACTTCGTTGTCCAAGTGATCCTTTATGTGGGTCTCAGTGAAAGCCGCGAACATTGCCTTTGCCTCTGCAAGCAGTCCACGGATGAAAGGTATTTTGTTGTTTGTAGCTGGCTTTAGACCCTGTATATTTGCAAAGAAGAATGTTATCGGACTGGTGGTATTATATATGTACAATTATATATGTATTAAAAAATTAATATAAACATGTAAAATAACATTTTTACTTGCCTTTATTGAAGACTGGTGATGGCATCTGGAAGACAGGGAGGAGGAGAGAGGGAGTTGGGGTTAGTGTTTGGAAGGGGAATCCCCCTCCATAAGGACTTTAGGTATCAAAGCCATTTCTGGGGTTACTTCCCTTCTCTGTCTTTTAATGCCACTAGGACCAGCTTGAGAGTCACTGGACCCCTGTCTCACAAAATAACTGTCTTTAGTCCTCTGTTTCTGGAACGTCTTTAAGATTTCCCTAAAATGGGACATGGTTCTGTCACTGAACTTGTTGCAAAGATGTCTTGTTTCAGCTTCCTCAGGGTGGTACTTCTCCACAAAAATTTGGACATCATTCACTTGGCGCAAAACCCTTTTCTTTAAATCGGCAGCAATTTCCCTTTCCTTTTTACAAATAATCGTCTCTGAAACACTATCACCTCCATTTCTTTATCCTTGATCCCCACCGCAACAAATTCTCAAAACCCGATCGATTGCGTGGTTTTTTTTGTTAGCGTTAACACTTTTCACATCACTTCCTTTATTTTTCTTTCTTTGCCAGGGAAAAAACAGGTCGATTTGTTTTTCCCCCTACTAGGAACTATCCTCCCGAGTTCCCCTCTATTTATATTCTTTTTTTTATTTTTAATTTCTTTTTTCTTCCTTTTTTTTCTTAAAAACAAAAAGAAAGAAGTAACCTAACCATGGAGTCCCACATCCATGCCCCTGGGCCCCTTATTGTTACCACTCCCATTCTTGACTTCTCCTCGTCGTCTGGCCCCTCTTGTACACTCTATAAGGGCCCAGCTACCTCTTGCTGGTGCTGTATCATCACCCGCTTCAGATGCCAGGTTTTCGACTGACTCCTTCGATTTGTCTGACCTCCGCTCTCCTTTGACTATGCTTCCGGCCTCTCCCTCTACTGTGCGGCAATTTTCAAATTGCCAGCCCGTCCCACATCAGACCAATGCTGGTCCCGCTTATTAAACACCAACGACAATCTCCTGATGATGTTTTTTTGTTACCTTCCCATTTTCTTGGAAAAGACGAACCACATCAGCCACTCCCTCTCCACACTCAGTTTCAGATCACCACTCAATGGACTTAAATTCTTTACTTTAAGACTGACTTTCTTCTACTGGCTATCTTTCTGACCTAGGTATTGGCAATGTGCTCATGCACCATTTTGTAGAGATATTTCCTTTCATGCTTTAAGAGTGGTTACGTGCATCATCACAGTCCAGAGAATTCTACCCAAGCTCATGATTCTCTCTTCTTTCACATATCGATACTATTCCTATCACTATCGAAAAACATCATTCCCTCAATTATTGTAGTGGTACTGTTATTCTCCCCCATACCATAGTCCCACAGAATTTCCAGACATGTGGCGATGACATTCTCGAACAGCTGGAACTCCAAGATCTCCCATTTCTCAAGGTAGACACTTATGTTCTTCCCACCCGCAGGTGAAGACGATACCCTTGTAATGTGGCTCGTTTAACTTTTGACAGCCGTGAACTCCCATCCTCTGTTTATGTAGCAGGACATCAGTTACAAGTCGGAGGGGAAAGGGAAGAAAGTGATCCCTACACGGCAACAGTGTAGAAATTGCTGGCGATTTTGGCCACCCAGCAAAATATTGCAGATCTATTGCTGAATGCCCAGGTCTGTAGTGCCGATGACCATTATAACACTTCCTTGCAGTCGACCTCCCTTGCCTTTAATTGTCATGAGGCTCACCATAAGTACTCTCACCATGCAGGTCTACTATTAAATGAGCAGGAAATTCGTTGCTCAAGAGGTCAGAAGGTTTCTCTTATGCCTATGGCAGTTTCTCATCTCCGCCTCCAAGGGAGACTACCCCAGGTTTCTTATTCTCGTGTTTCAAAAAATTCCCCCACTTTCTGGCGGGTCCCATCTTCTGCAGCCTCCTCTGTGGTTGCCACTCCCCATAGTTATCCTTTATCTAATCCTTTTGCTGTACTGGGCTCAGATTTCCCTTTACTCAAACAACCTCAGTCTGTCCTCACTTCTTCGTGTTTCTCCCTCACAAACCCCAGAATCGAGAGACCTTGTACGACACCTCCTCGCAATCGGCCTTCTAGTTCTCAGGAAGTCAAAACCAAAACAATCTCCTTTAAACCCTATTTCCCTTCATCCACCTCCACGTTATACCTTCCCAGTCTCTGTAACTGGGTTCTTCCCCTTTTTAACTGCCGCTGTTACAAGGTGGAGGTTCATCCTCACTCTCCATACTGTGCCTTCTCCCCTGTTCCCTCCCAAGTTTCTTCCTCTTCTGCCACCATCCCAGGTTTCTGCCTTTCGTCCCCTCCCACATACCTTCTCGCAGTTCCCCTCCCCACCCTTTCGCCCCCCCCACCACCTTGTTAAGTCCATTACAGTTCTGATCTTTACTCAACTCCTCCTCTTCCCATCTCCAATATTGGTTCTCCCATACACATCTCTGAAACCTCCGAAACACTTGAGCAATCTCTGAATATATTTGCAGAGACCAAACCATCAATGGACACTGATCAACCCTCTGTTCCTTCTCTTTTCCTCTTCTCCATCAGTGCAACTCCTTTCTTCACAGCACCACCGTTACTTCGCCTGCTTGAATGTTGTCGCTGCCACTGCATGTGGAATTTTCTAACCCCTATAGTCCATACGGTACCATTTTACGTGTGGATTCAGGTATCTTTATCGTTGCCAATCATGGCCTATTTGACAGTGAAATTAACGCGGCCTCAAGGGTAATTGGGGTGTGCTTCAGATGTTGTCTTCAGTTTCCCCTGTGGGGTTTGCTTAAACAGATAACCAAAAATTACACTCTGCATTATCTATCCCATCTCAGGCTATAATTTATTGTATTCCTCAGATCCTTTACCAGATGGGACCTTTAATGAAAAGTGCCCTTCTTCTATGCACTGATATTCCGTACCATCAGCTATTTGTTCGTACTTCCACTGCATTACACAGCAGCCCATATTCAACTTGCATAGGTGGGTTTTCATCTCTGTTCTTTATATCTCTCTTCCTCTCGGGCATTTCTTTCCTGGATACTGCCTTTCTTGTTTCATTCATTAGACCACCACCACTTCTGTTACTTAGCGTATTTAATGCTCATCCTTTCCTCTGGGGGGTTCTAACTGTGATTCCGGTGCATTCAGTTGGAGGATTTTCTGTGTGCCCACCCCCTCTCATGTTTTAATACATGTACTCCACCCATTTGATCCTTGGACTCCACTCTCTTCCTTGCATCGGTTCCCTCTCAGACTCCTTTCCTCCACCGCATAGACTTCACCCCTGGTCTTTAATCCTGGCATTTACATGACACCCATCATTTCCCATTCATTCTTACTTCCCCTTCATATTCACCAACCTCTTTCGTACCCACTATGGCAATTTGATCAGGCAAATTGAACCTTTACTTGTGCAACTGACTGTTTTAAGTGAGGTTTCCTGCTTTGTCCTCATTTGGAGGAGCTTTACACCTCTCCTCGTCCTCCTTTTTAACGCAGCTTGCTCATTCTATTATCCCAAGTTCGGGCCAGGGATATCAGAAAATGCGTGCCTTGGTGGTCTCCTGATTGTGCTGTGCAGTGCAATTTGAAGAAGCACTCTGTGTGGGGGCTGGTAACAGGTACAATAGAATATGGAGAAACTTCTTAATTTTAAGCAGAACCGTGCGATAACTTGCCCGTGCCTTCCGTGACCGCTAAACGCACTTGCTGGTGAGATATGTCTCCACCATTCATCTCTGCTTCTCTATGAGCGTAGTCTGGAAAAAGTACAAACATTGAGTGGTAATATTCTCCTGACCCGGGCTACTGTCTGCGGGTTGCCGGTGTTGATTATTGCAAAACCCACTAGTTGTTGCAATGAATTGCAATCATCTGGTCCGTATTTCTCAGGGGCACCATCTATGCCCCCCTCGTTTTTTCCTCAAAGTCTGCCAGAGGAATAGCACCTTGGACTTTTTCTTTCTCAGAGAAGAACAGTATAATGTGCCTTTTACACTTCAGGAATGGGGCAACACTCTCAGCTTGCTGATCTTCAGCAGCTGGGCCTGACGACATTCATATTTGTATTGCTACAACATTTACGTCAGTCAGCCCTTGCGGTCCTATTACGCCTTTTCAACCTTATTTGGTCAGAAGGAGTTCGTCCACAGCTTTGGAAATCTGCCATTGTTCTCCCTTTCCTCCAAACGGTAATACTACGGGCCATGAAACCTCCCACTTTCATCCCATTGCTCTTTACCAGTTGCAGTTTTGCAAGTGATGAAATGCCTGGTAAATAGATGTTTAGTGTGGTATTTAGAGACACATAACAGTCTCCCCACTCATCAATATGGCTTTCGTAAGGGCAGTTCTACCATAGACCCCTCACTACGCTTGGATACATATATTCATAATGCCTTTGCGAATAACGACTTAGTTATTGCCATACTTTTTTGACCTTGAGAAGGCATATGACACAACTTGGAGGTATAATATTTTAGCCCAAGCCCACTCCTTAGGCCTCCGAGGCAATCTACCATCCTTCCTTCAGACCTTTTTAACTGACAGACATTTCCGTGTTCGGGTTAATAATGTGCTCTCTCCAGACTTTATTCAAGCAGAAGGTGCCCCCCAGGGATGTGTTCTGAGGCACAACACTTTTTCTCTTGCTATAATGATTTGGCCTCTTGTCTTCCTTAACAAATTTGGTCATACTCTATGTTGTGACTTCGCTATTGCTGTTGCAGCGCTGACTGTCACCTTTTAAATAATTTCTCTCCAGCATGCGGTAGTTGACCATGGTATCCAATTGGACCACCACACAGGGTTTAAAATTTTCCAGTACCAAAACGCACCTAATTACTTTCACTAGACGCTCTAAGTCATTATCTGGATCATCTTTGTACCTCGTTGACTGCTGAGTGTAATATTTCAGGGATTTAAGTTTTCAATGTGGATAGATGTATTGGGAAGGGGGGAGGAGTAGCATTGGTATGTGCGATAGTAAATATTAATTGTTGCATAATATCAGGTATTAAAAATTGTTGGAAGCTGTAGTAACAGTGTTCTGTTTGGGTAGTGTTCGTGGAGGGGTCAAAGAAAAACTATTTCTAGGGGTATATACCAACCTCCAAGGCTGGATCACGATGAGGGGAGACTTCTTTGGGACGAAATTGTTAGGGCTATCTGACCACAAGTAACGTAGTCATAGTAGGGGACTTTAACTTTAGCCAAATTGACTGGAATTCTTTGACAGGTAATCTAGAGTCTAGTGACTTCATGGAAAACAGTTCAGGACTGTTTTCTGAACAGAGTGTAACTGAACCTACCAGGGGTAATAATTTGCTAGACCTAGTCTTGTCAAATAAGGAAACACTCGTGAATAATCTGGAGATCACTGAAGAGCTTGGCGCAAGTGATCACAAATCCATCACCTTTAGCATTAATTGGGAATGCAAGAATAATGATAATACAGTAAAAATCCCCGATTTTCGTTCTGCCGATTATAATGGACTTAGGGAACATCTGTCTAATACTTGATTGGGGTTATCTAGCTAATGATTTTATTGACGATAATCATACTTATGAATATGAAGGGATCTGCTTTTATGATTGTTTTCTTAATAATGTACACAGTGCCCAGAGTATATACATTCCCCAGAGAGATAATTAGGTCTAATAATAACGATCCCAAATGGGGTTAACAGGAGGCTAAAGCATCTATTAGGGGAGAAAAGGGGAATTTATAGGCGCATCAGAAGAGGAGGTTAACCTTACTGACCAATATGTTCAGCTTAAAAGAGAAGTAAAAAAGGCGATTAGAAAGGCTAAACGTGACTATGAAATTAGAGTCGCTAATGAATCAAAGACTAATCCAAAGGGGTTCTTTCAAGTGTATAGGACGAAGGTGAAGGAAAAAGTAGGACCTCTGAAATCTGGGAATGGACAGCTGACGGATAATGAACTGGAAATGTGTTCCTTATTTAATGACTATTTTTTGTCAGTTTTTACACAGGAAGATGTAAATGAGATTCCAGTAATTAACAATTATTTAGTTCCTGATGAATTTAAGTTAACTAATATTACTGTCACGAGGGCCATGGTTATCAAACAGATAGACAAACTGAAACAAAATAAGTCCCCGGGACCCGATGAGTTGTTTTCAAGGGTACTTAAGGAATGCAAGATGGAGCTTAGTCAGCCATTAACGAGTGTATTCAATGCGTCCATCCTTACCAGTGTTGTGCCAGAGATGTGGAAGATGGCTAATGGGGTTTTCCTATATTCAAATCAGGGGATAAGTCCAACTCCTTCAAATACCGTCCAATAACCCCTGACATCTATAGTGGGCAAGTTATTAAAACAATTATAGCTGACATTATAAAGAAGTCACCTTGAAGAGCATAACTTGATAAATGAATCTCAGCATGGATTCAGAGAGGTCGTTCCTGCCTGACAAACTTACTGACGATCTTCAATAAAAACATTTGAGGCAGTTGACAGTGATAAGGAATATGATATTGTTTTTTTGGGATTTTAGTAAAGCCTTCGACAGAGAAATCTCACAAGAGACTTTTAAAGAAAAAGTGGCAGCTCATGGTATAGGAGGTAAAGTTCTAGCATGGATTGAGGAAATGGCTTACCAATAGAAGCAGAGAGTTACCATTAATGGAGTGAAATCTGAATGGGAATTAGTCCTATTTGGCATTCCACAAGGATCAGTTTTAGGCCCTCTCTTGTTCATAATTTACCATTAATGACCTTGATGAAGGGATTACTAGTGACATGAGTAAGTTTGCTGATGATACAAAGATAGGCCGTATAATTACTTTTAGGAGGATATCAATGAACTCCAGGACGATTTGAACAAATTAATGTCTTGGTCTGAGAAATGGCAGATGAAGTTTAATGTGGATAAGTGTAAGGTACTTGCCCTCGGTAATGAAAAAAACCCCTTTCGAAGCTATAATCTAGGTGAAGTGAGCTTGGTCATACGAATGTAAAAAAGATTTGGGGAGTCATGGTAAGCAGAAATCTAAAGCCAAGACAGCGTGCCTCAGTGTCCCAACAAGGCCAACAGATTACTTGGATTTATCTCAAGAAGTATAAGTAACAGAAGTCCAAAATTTATTTTACTGCTCTATACATCACTAGTGAGGCCTCATTTAGATTATGCTGCTCAGTTTTGGTCCCCTTACTACAGGATGGACATAGACTCATTAGAGAACCTACAGAAAAGAATGACTAAAATGATTTACTGTGTAAGGAACCTCCCGTATGAAGATAGACTTAAAGCCTTAAATCTCCACTCTCTGGAGAGGCGTAGAATGAGGGAGATATCATTGAAGTGTAAAAGTGGATGACGGGCACAAACAAGGGAGACATTAATAAAGTACTGAGGGTGTCAAAACCAGGAAGAACCAGGAATAAGGGATTTAATTTGGGAAAATTAATTAGATTTAGAAAGGACATGGTAAGTACTGGTTTTCTAACAGGTTGTAGAGCGTGGAACATCTTCCCAGGGGGGTGAAAAAGGTTAGACCTGGGTAGCTTTAAGAAGAGACTGGACAAATATATGAGTGGAGGGGCTGGGTTTGATTGGTGTCAAGGGGTACGGGAGTTTTTCTTGAGTAGCTTTAGGTAATGTCGTTTTTGATAAGGACCTCCTCGTAGGGCCTAGTAGCCTTCTGCAGTGTTCCTACAATTCTTATGTTATTATGTTACATTCCACCCTATTTATTGAAACTTAAAAATTAATGGGTGACCAGATCTATTCACGGCCTCTCCTGTACTCTCTCTAGCCTTAACTCCAATCTCACCAAGGATTATTTTTTATGCTTGTGCTTTTCGCTCTTCCCCTTGTTGAGGCCTCTTCAGAAGCGAACGTTCCATCTTTTCTGATCGCCGTGATGCCCATTGATTTCACTACTAGTAACTCTCATATCTCCGCAATCCTTCCCATTTATAGAATGGCACCGAATTAGTAGACATTCTTTATTTGTTCGCCCGCCTCGTTTGCTCCATCCCTTCTCTCTTGCCTACATTCGCTCTGTCTTCTCTTCCAATTCCCAACCTTTCTATGTTTTGTAGCATCCACTTTTCCCTAACCCCCTTTGGGAATTTTCCAGCTGTTTGATTCTGTTCTTTCTCTCCCCTTGTTTCGAAAGCCCAATTTGTCACGTAGCTTCCCGCTCTCTTTTCTTACCACTTCCACCCCATTCTCATGCTATTTGCGGTTTTCACAGATTGGCTCTAAGCCTTTGACATGTCGGATACGCAGCAATGTTTCCGGATAGCATCTTACAGGGCATTTACTATTTGGCTATATTTTTAACTGCTGAATTTATGCCATTCTTGCAGCACTTATCCGTATTGCAACTATTATGCCTGTGTCTATTTGTGGTTGTCTCGAACTCCTTAGTGCTTTACAGGCTATACAGAAATTTGATACCCTTTTCCCCTTAGTCCTCCGTATCCAACTTTGGCTACACCGCATCTTTAAAAAGGGCATAAAGATATTGTTTTTGTTGGGGTCCCTGGTCTTTGTTGACGTACAGGCAATGAACGGCAACACTGCTGCCGTTCAGCAGTACATGACCTACCAGTTTCATATAAGGATTCCCTTTTACAGACTATTTTACTGCAATAGCTACCCACCTTCACACGCATTGGCAACAACATTGTCTACTTCTGCGGGTAACAAACTTCAATCTATTAAACCGGTATAGATTTCGGGCCGTCTTCTTGTCACCAGTGTGGAGGTTTGGAGACTACTCTCTCCCTCTTCACATTGGCCAAACTCATCTTCTCATGGTATCTCATGGAGAGGCGCCCTGCTCCTCTCTTGAGAATTTCAGGTTCTTTTATAGGTCAGCCACATTCTTTAGAAGCCCACTTTATCAACAGCACGCAGTATTTACCTCGCCCGTCATCTTCGCTCCGCTGCTCTCTCTTTACCTTCCCTTCTCTTGATGGACCCACCTTTCATCCGGACTCTTCATTGACTTTTTGACAACAGTTGACTTACTTCCCCAAACTTGAGGATACCTTCACCTTTCAACCTCAATCCCTTGCTGCCCCTTTACGCCCCACTATCCCCTGCCCTGCTGTTTTCCTGTAACCACTGATCTCCATCCTCCTACTGCCCCCCCAAACCCGTTCCTTCCCTACCCGCAGCGCTGTTAGCCCTTTGTGGACTTAGCGCTTCTTTTGGATTATAATAATAATATAATAATAATGGAAAGCTGGAATTGGCCTAAATTAGGGCTGAAAGAGGGAAATCACTGATAGTAATTGCGGGACTAGAAATTGTGAGGGGCGAATTCAAAAGTTTTCATCAAATTTACGCTTTTGGTTTCATTACTTAGAAATAGATTCTGCACTTTCGTAGGAATTTTTTTTTTTTTTTTGTGAAAAATCTTCACAGAGTGCAGGTTTGAGGGGCGGGGGTCACAACCTTCCTACCTACCTCTTTCACACACCTACACACATAGTCTCTGACCTTCGTTATTCTTTTTACCAAATCATCTGCAGTGCTCTAAGACCTTTTCAGGTCGCACCTTGATAATACTGCTCTCCTCACTCAACACAGAGTTACGTTCCTAGACCACGTTGGTAAACAAATTTATCGCTAAGTGAGGTGCATAAATAATGATAGTGGGTTTGTGTCAGCCCATGTTTGATATTGTTTTAATATCACCTTTGCACCATTCATTACATTTCTGGTATTTTTTAAATGTTTATATAGAAGTGTACTGTATATTATAATAAGCAAAAATAGAGGAAATCAACTCTAATATAAAATTATTTAGGTATGCTACTGGTCAGAGAGTTCTTGTAAGTCCAAGTCGTCGGTAAACGAGTACATCACTAAGTGAGGAGAGGCTGTATTAATATTATTATACTCAAAAATATAAAAAAAATTAAAGATGTTTTTGTTGAAGTCATATTGTTTACTCAATTATTAGTTAACATAATTATTATACACAACTTGTGATTTATCTTGAAGATCTTTACAGATAAACAAAATAAGTGACAATTTTATTTAGTGAAGCATATACAAAAGCGAAAAAAATCTTTTTTAGTTAAGTATGTTGTGTTGCTAATTGAGGAATATTGTACTATACTGACTTATGTTTCTGTTGCAGACATATTTTGTGTAAGACTACCAGGTTGTGTCTTGCCAGACACTATATCTTCAGTACTTCAAGAAGCTCCAGTGTAAGACTTCCAGGTTGTGTCTTGCCAGACACTATATCTTCAGTACTTCAAGAAGCTCCAGTGTAAGACTACCAGGTTGTGTCTTGCCAGACACTATATCTTCAGTACTTCAAGAAGCTCCAGTGTAAGACTACCAGGTTGTATCTTGCCAGACACTATATCTTCAGTACTTCAAGAAGCACCAGTGTAAGACTACCAGGTTGTATCTTGCCAGACACTATATCTTCAGTACTTCAAGAAGCAGCAGTGTAAGGACACCAGGTTGTGTCTTGCCAACACTATATCTTCAGTACTAAAGAAGCAGCAGTGTAAGACTACCAGGTTGTGTCTTGCCAGACACTATATCTTCAGTACTTCAAGAAGCAGCAGTGTAAGTCTCTTGAACAACAACTGATATTGCAGACATATTTTATGGAAGACTACCAGGTTGTGCCCTCCCAGAATACTATTTCTTCAGTATTTCAAGAAAGGCAACAGCTGTTTTCTTCGTGTGAATTTTTAACTAGCTATTACTAATTAAACAATTTGATTTTGATTTTGGGGAAATTCTATCTAAAAATGCATGGCAGTTAATTCTTTGAGGGTTTGTTTTATAGTTCTATGACTTTTAAGCTGGGGTCCAAGCTGTAGTACTACATCAGAGCCTCAGCTTACTCCAGATAAGCTGTGAGTAGTAAATTTGGGCCTAAATGTGAGAGAATGCATCTACGTGGTAAGTGTGCACCACATAAAACAAATCCTGCAGCATGCAGTGCATAATGAGAAAAAAGTGCAACTGTATTTTTGGATTAAAACAGCAAATTTTTGGTGTATTTTCATATGTTTTTTGATGGTAGCATTCACTGTTTCTTGGCCTCATTTGATGGAATAGAAGATGTATTACAGAAATGAATTTGATGGATTTTAGTACTGAAAATAGCTTGAAATTGAGTTCAGAGTAGTAGAAATGTTCTGTTTTTGCTGATATTAGAGGATAAACAATCACATCACGTGTGCAGTACATGTCAGCTGGTGGGTTTAATGTGTGCCGTTGAATGCACTGATATTATTTATACCATTATTACAATATTGAACAAAAGTAACTTTTCTATTTTTTAGTGTGCATAAAAATAATTTGTGAATAAAAAATCAAAATGAAATTCATCTGCAAAGCCTACAAATGTAACTAATAAGTAGTAGAAATGTTAGTTTAGTGCCAGGTTGCCTGCACTGATTATTCTGGACCCTATTTTGAAATTGGAATATTTTGAATTTTGTGTGAAATTGGCCATATTTCCAATTTCCAATCACTTTATTCGGAAGTTAAAATAGTTGAACTGGGCAATTTTATGTGCTCAATAGATAACAGGAACACATACTAGTAAAATAGCTAAAAAATTGGGTCTAGAGAACTATGAATTGGCTAAAAACATGACTCAAAGTGGGCAAAATTGCCCAATGCTAAATATTTCTGACACAGCAAAAATTTTCAGGAGTATAACATCATCAATTCTTTAAAAAATTATTTTATTTATTACATTCAGAAAAGATTCTCTACGGTTTCCTAAGAAAAAAAAATTATTTTTTAAAAACCCCTTTTGGGGGAATTTTTTGGGCTGGGAGTCTGAACCCCCAAAGAGTCAATAAAAGAATACAGAAAAAAAATTTTTTTTAAACACAATAGCAAATAATAATAATAATAATAATAATCTAATTAATAATAATAATAATAATAAAAAATAATAATTATAATAATAATAAAATAATAATAATAATAATAATAAAATAAAAAATTGTATTAATAATAATAATAATATTATTGAGTGTATATGCAGGGTTCTAGTACAAAATATTAATCTCTTAACACAAAACAAAAAATATGATAGTTTTTAAAAATAATATTAACTTTAATAGTGCTCATAAAATACGAAAGTTTTGCCTAAATAAATCTTAACATGGGGATATGTTCGTAAGGAAAACCATGTGTTCAGTGTCCAAAATAGTTAAACAAAAATATCATGAAATAGACATGTGAGTATATAAGGAAGATTAACAATACCACTGTTGTATGACTAAAATATTTTAAATAAAATACCTTCATTTAAAAAATATGGAAAAACATAAAGAACATAAATTATATGAATGTTCTGAGTGTCTGAAATGTTTTAGTAGAAAAGACAGTCTTGTGAAACATGTGAGAGTACATACAGGAGATAAACCATATCAATGTTCTGAATGTCTGAAATGTTTTAGTAAAAAAAGCCATCTTGTGTCACATATGAGAGTACATACAGGAGATAAACCATATCAATGTTCTGAGTGTTTGAAATGTTTTAGTAGAAAAGACAGTCTTGTGAAACATATGAGAGTACATACAGGAGATAAACCATATCAATGTTCTGAGTGTTTGAAATGCTTTAGTGTAAAAAGCAATCTTGTGACACATATGAGAGTACATACAGGAGATAAACCATATCAATGTTCTGAGTGCCTGAAATGTTTTAGTTTAAAAAGCAGTCTTGTGATACACATGAGAGTACATACAGGAGATAAACCATATCAATGTTCTGAGTGTCTGAAATGTTTTAGTAGAAAAGACAGTCTTGTGAAACATATGAGAGTACATACAGGAGATAAACCATATCAATGTTCTGAGTGTTTGAAATGCTTTAGTGTAAAAAGCAATCTTGTGACACATATGAGAGTACATACAGGAGATAAACCATATCAATGTTCTGAATGTCTGAAATGTTTTAATCGAAAAAGCCATCTTGTGATACACATGAGAGTACATACAGGAGATAAACCATATCAATGATCTGAGTGTTTGAAATGTTTTACTGAAAAAAGCAATTTTGTGACACATGTGAGAGTACATGCAGGAGATAAACCATATCAATGTTCTGAGTGTCTGAAATGTTTTAATAAAAAAAAACAATCTTTTGACACACATGAGAGTTTACCTGGAGAGAGTTCCGGGGGTCAATGCCCCCTGCAGCCCAGTCTGTGACCAGGCCTCCTGGTGGATCAGAGCCTGATCAACCAGGCTGTTACTGCTGGCTGCATGCAATCCAACATACGAGCCAGAGTCTGGCTGGTCAGGTACCAACTTTAGGTGCTTGTCCAGTGCTGGCTTGAAGACTGCCAGGAGTCTATTGGTAATCCCCCTTATGTATGATGGGAGGCAGGTGAACAGTCTCGGGCCCCTGACACTTATTGCATTGTCTCTTAATGTGCTAGTGACACCCCTGCTTTTCATTGGGAGATGTTTTCATCGTTTGCCAAGTCTTTTGCTTTCATTGTGAGTGATTTTCAAGTGCAAGTTCGGTACTAGCCCCTCTAGGATTTTCCAGGTGTATATAATCATGTATCTCTCCCCCTGCATTCCAGGGAAATACAGGTTCAGGGAACTTCAAGCACTCCCAGTAATTGAGGTGTTTTATCTTCGTTATGCGTGCTGTGAAGGTTCTCTGTACATTTTCTAAGTCAGCAATTTCACCTGCCTTGAAAGGTGCTGTTAGTGTGCAGCAATATTTCCCGCTTAGATAGAACAAGCGACCTGAAGAGTGTCATCATGGGCTTGGCATCCCTAGTTTTTGAAGGTTCTCATTATCCATCCTGTCATTTTTCTAGCAGCTGCGATTGATACTATGTTATGGTCCTTGAAGGTGAGAAACCTCCAACATGAACACTCCCAGTCTTTGACGTTGGTTTTTCACTCAATTTTTTTGGTGGAATTTGTTTTGTACTCTTATGAAGTTTTAATTTCCTCGTGTTTACCATATCACAGTTTAAATTGAATGTCTCATCGTTGATCTTCATATTTTTTTCTGCAGCCCCCTTTAAAGATTTGGTTGATGTCCGCCTGGACCCTTGCAGTGTCTGCAATGGAAGAGACTGCATGCAGATTCGGGTGTCATCTGCAAAGGAAGACATGGTGCTGTGGCTGACATCCTTGTGTATGTAAGATATAGGAAAGAGAAACAAGATGGGAGCAAGTACTGTGCCTTGTGGAACAGCTTTTCACCGTAGCCGCCTCAGACTTTACTCTGTTGACTACTACTCTCTGCGTTCTGTTTGTAAGGAAATTATAGATCTATCTACCTACGTTTCGTCCTCTTCAAGGGGGGCTCCTTGGCGTGGTGAAGAGGCTCTTGGTCTGAGGAATTAGACCTGTCGGTCTACTTCCTCGGATCGAACCTAATTACCCCCCAGTCCCCCATTCCCTATCCCATCCTCCCCATCCTCCCCTTTTTCCTTTCCTCCTCCTCCTCCCCACCCCTCCCTTTTGCCCTTCCTTTTTGGCCTTGTTTTTTTTTTTTTTTTTTTTTTTCCACAGGCACGCTAGTTCCTAGGTAGGGGAAAAGGTATCGGGGTCCATCCCATTCCGTTGAGGTTCTTGGCGGTGGTGTAGTTTGCCGTGGAATCTGGATTGCCTGGGGATGTCCTGATCCCTCTCCGGTATCCCGGAGGGTGCCTTTGGGTGTCTCTCGGGCGAGGGTGTATCTCTGGAAGCCACCTTTCCCGGATTCCCAGGGTGGTGGCTGAAGGAAAGGTATGCTTGTGGCAGATTTCCGGCCGCCCTCTCTTTTGTCCACCGAGGTAGCTCGGCATATTGAGGTTGCTATCCCGGATTGCCGGTTTACTGGCATGATGGGTAGGGTATGGCACGGGTTTCCATGCTGGGATCTGCGCTACTTGCGGTGGTGAGGTCCTCTTGGGCGCGGAGGGAGATTTCTGGGCCCCCTTTGATTCCTCCTAGGAACTATCCCTCCCCGGCCCCCCTTTTTTTTTCTTTTTTTATTTTTATTTTCTTTTTCTTTCTTTTTTTTTCTTAAAAACAAAAGAAAGAAGTAACCTAACCCTGGAAGCCTAGTCCATGAACCTGCCTACCCCGGGCCCCTTTTTTGATACCGCACCCCATTCTGACCCCGCCTCATCTTTGGACCACTCTTCGGACACTCCTCATCCCTCTGTACCTCTTGCCGGTGCTGTTTCCTCACCCGCTTCAGGTACTGAGGCCTCGACTGACTCCTTCGATTTATCTGACCTTCGCTCTCCTCTGACTATGTTTCCGGCCTCTCCCTCTACGGTGCGGCAATTTTCGAATCGCCGGCCCGTTCCATGTCGGACCAACTCTGCTTACACGCCTAAACAACAATGACAATTACCTGCTGATGGTACTTCTCCACCTTCTCGTTCTTCTCAGAAAAGATCGACACGTCCTTCACTACCTTTCCACGCTCAGTTTCAGACTGCACTTTACGACCGACTTCCTCTACTGCCTATCTTTCTGACCACAGTATTGGCAAGGCACTCTTACGCCATGTTGGTAAAGATATTTCTTTTCATGCTCTTAAGAGCGGTACCGCATCGTCACCGTACAGAATGCTACCCAGGCTCATGAGCTTTCTCGTCTTTCCCATATCGATACTGTTCCTGTAACTACTGAAAAGCATCATTCCCTCAATTCTTGTAGTGGTACCATCATTCTGCCCCATACCATAGTTCAACAAAAATTTCCAGACATGTGGCACTGACATTTTTTGAACAGCTGGGAAATCCAAGATCTCCCAATCCTCAAGGGAGACACTTACATTCTTCCTGCCCACGGGCGGGGATGATACCCAGCAATTTTGGCTCGTTTTAAATTTTGACAGCCGTGAACTCCATCCTCAGTTTATGTAGCAGGACATCGGTTACAAGTTCAAAGGTGATCCCTACACTGCAACAGTGTAGAAATTGCTGGCGATTTGGCCATCCAGTGAAATATTGCAGATCTATCGCCGAATGCCCAGTCTGTGGTGACGATGACCATTCTAATACGTCTTGCAATCAAACTCCCTCTTGCCTTAATTGTCAAAGAGGCTCACCCTTCGTACTCTCGCCGTTGCAAGTCTACTTAAACGAGCGGAAAATCCTTAACCTCAAAGAGGCAGAAGGTCTCCCTTATGCCATGGAAGTTTCTCATCTCTGCCTCCAAAGGGGGACTACCTCGTGTTTCTTATTCCCATGTTTCAAAACGTCCCCCCACTTCCTGGTATCCCATCTTTTGCACCCACGTCTGTGGTTACCTCTTCCATGTCACTCCAGTAGCTAATTCTTTTGCTGCCTCGCTCAGGACGTCCCTACTTCCCAAAGTCTCATCTGATCTTGCTTCTTCGTGTTCTCTCTCACAAGCCTCAGTAGCGACGAGATCTCATATGACACCTCCTCCCAATCGTCCCTCTACTTCTCAAATGTCAAAAAAAAAGGGCCGTTAAAAACCTCCTACCCATCTTCCACCTCCTCATTTTCCCTTCCCTGTCTCTGTACCTGGTTCTCCCCCTCTCACTGGCTCTGTTACAAGTGTAGAGGTTCAACCTCCTCCTCGTACTGTACCTTCCTCCCCTGTTCCTTCACAAGTTTCTTCCTCTTCTGCCACCTCCCAGGTTTCTGCCTGTGAAGGCTTACTCAGCCCTGTAACAACTTCAGACAGTATTACCAAGGCTGGCTCCTCCTCAGGAAAATTAATGAATAGAAAAAGAAATAATAATTCACAAAGATAAACACTATTTATTTTAAAACAAACATAAAACAACAAAAAAATGAAAGGTATATCCTATTTTAAAGAAAAATGAAAAATGAAATGAATAAAATAACATTTGAACTCAACACTAATATCTACAATGGTGTCTGGTGTTGGTGACACTGTTGTTGAAACCGTAGCCATTGCTGATGATAAGGGGGGGGGTCGCAGTGTTGGTGACCATCCACTGGCTAGTTCTTCACAGTATAAACCCGTGAGTATTCTATCCCGAAGACAGGAAAGCAGGTTCTTTAAATGCTGCAATGCTGTGGAGTTACGTCCTGCAATTTCATACAGGTGCACAGGTAGTGAGATCAAATTGCGAAGTCTCGGACGTTAGTCCCACCATCCGTTCTACCGTTGATTGCCAGGTTTACCCTCTCTGACATCCAAGCTGGGAAAGATAGACAGGTTACCCATGTTAAAAAAACACTCTGGTTTTTGGGGTTTTTTTGGGGGGGTGGGTTTTTGGGGTTTTTTGGGGGGGGGGGGGTTTGGGGGGGGGGGTTTTTTGGGGGGGGTTTTTGGGGGGGGGGGGGGGTTTTGGGGGGGGGGTTTGGGTTTTTGGGGGTTTTTTTTTTTTTTGGGTAAAAAATAAAAAAATTTGAATTTTTGGGGGGGGGGGTGGGGGGGGTTAAAGGGGGGGTGGGGGGGAAATGGCTTTCTAATAAAAGGAATTTAGAAGACAGGGGGTTTTTGGGGGGGTGTGGGTTTGTTGTTTTGGTGGGTGGGTTTTGGGGGGGTTGTTTGGGGGGTGTTTAAATAAAGTGGGTGGGAAAGAAAAAAAAGGGGAAATAAAAAAAGACGGGTTTTTTTAAATTTGGGGGTGGGTGTTTTTTTGGTGGGGTTTTCCCCCGTTGGGGGGTTTGGGGGGGTTGTGTTGGGGTTATTTTTTAAAAAAAGAGCCCCCAAGTTTTGGGGGGGGGGAAAAAGGGGGGGGGAAGGATAGCGGGACAGACTGCCCACCTTAACAAGTAGCCGCGAAAAAACTATCAATTTCAGGGGGGGAGAAAAGGCGGGAAAAAGGGGAGGGTGACTTACCCTCCCTTTAACTAGACCCGGCAGACAAACATCTTTTTCAGGAGGGGGGAAAAGGGGGAAAAACGGGAGATTGACTTCCCCCCCTACCTTAACTAAAAGCCGGCAGTGAAACATGATAATATATTTTCCTTTCTATACCAATCTATTGAACTTTTCCCTCACACCCCCCCATGCCAAGATTATAGTCAAGGAGTATAAGAAAATAGGCGGGGAAAAAGTTCTACCATGTTGAAGTCGCGAAAGGGCAACAAACTTCTACTGACTGTCACGACTTAACCAGTCAAGAAATAATTGGATGAACCTTTGTATACACAAAGGGAAACTTAAAACCGAGTGCCAATTCCACCTAAAGGGGCGACTGATGTTCCCTTAAAAGTTTCTGGGTTTTCCCAAAGGTTTTGGTGCTTTCTAAAAAAATTTTTTTCCCCCAACAAAAAAATTTAAGTTTGGAGAAACCCCACACAAGGGCAAAATTCCTTTCTATTGTGGGTATTTGTTTCTGCGAAAAGGATTTCTGGCTTAGGAAGCATCAGGAAGGGAGTACCAATGGTATTGTAGTAACCCCGCACCTAACCCAGTATTGGGGGGCATCAGTTCTCAGACAAATTTTTTATTAATTTTGGGAATCTTAATATAGGGTCTTTCGAAAAGATATTTTTTAATCTCTTTAAACCCCTTTTCCCGACAAAACGTTGGAATTTTAAAGAGGTTTTTCACAGATTTTTTAAGGAATTCGATAAGATCCTGTAAGACACAAGTTTGGGGGAAAACCGTGCATAAAATTTTACAGAACCAAGAAAGCTACCATGAGTTTCTTTTTTTTTGGGAATTTAAATTCTAATAAAGTTTTGATCTTACTGGGGGAGAGGCGAAAGGAGTTTTTAAAAGATCATCCAAGATATCTAATCTTGTTTACCCAGGAAGCATTTCTTCGGGGGCATGGGGCCCATGTGAGCGTAACCTACGCAAAACTGATGTTAATTTTTTGGATATGTTCCCCCCACGTAGGTCATTACGAAAATTTTTATCAAAATAACTAAAACTTTTGGGCATATTACCCAAGACCTTTTCATCATCTACGTAGGAGCCAGGCATTCCCAAAACCGAAGGGCATATTTTCTATATTGCAATCCTTGGTGAGTGGGAAAAGGGGGTTTTACTGCTTAAAGAAGGTCTAAATTACTTGTGAAGCCTGTGCAAACAACTCTGAAAAAAAGGGGAAGCGTCAAAAAAATTTTTTAGACGCTATCTTTTAAGGGGCATGGCTCAGCACCCACCGAGTTAAGCTTTAAAGGCCTCTAAAGTCAATAGCAAGTCTATATGAATTACCCTCCTTCTTTAACCATGACTCGGGTGAACAATATAAAGAACTGAAGGTTCAATATCTTTAGCCTTAAAATTTTCTACCTCTGTCAAATCATCCCTAAGGTGAACTGGAACTGGGTAAAATTTTCCCGTTTGATGGGTTTGTCCGTCACTAAGTAATCTTAGGGACTACCGTGGAGGTAACACCTGGAATATCAGTAAAGACTTAAAATTTACTCATACATTGAAGTTTTTCATTTTCCCTTTGGCATCCAAAATTTCCTGGGGACCCCACTCTGGAGAAGATGGACAAAAGGGGTTCAGCCACCTCTGTATAGTTATGGCTTTTAAAAAGGGAAAGGCTTCAGGGAAACTCGAAGCAAATAACCAATGTTAATATATATCTATGTCCCCCAGATGAAAGTGGGGATAAAAAGGACCAACGATGTCAATAGCTACCTTTTTAAACGTACCATAAAAAAGGGTTTTGACCCTAGGTACTGCCTGGACCGGGGGGAGACGTTTGGGAAACTTTACACGACTACAATTTATGACATCTGAGGGCATTTTAGGCCAAAATAGATTTCCCAATTTTATTTAAAGTTTTTTCGATGCAGAAATGTCCGGCCACTGGCAGGTCGAGCCTTTTAAAAAACAGTCTCTCTGCAAAGACTTGGAAAAATAAGATGGAATATCTGTCTCATTGAATTTAATTTGAATACGACTTTTACAAGAACCTTTTATTTCAAATTATATGAAAAGTTTTCCTTTTTGGGTAAAACCCGTTTTGTTTTGCGGCATTATGGCAATTTTGAAGGAAGGGGATTTCGTGAATTTACAAAAAGGGGTCCCTTTGATATTCTAAAAGGGTTAAAGTCAGGGAAAATCAAAATGGGCGTAGGAGAAGCCTGGGGTTTTGGGGCTGAGCCCAGTCAAGAATTTATGGTATCGGAGGTGATATCTTTACTTTTATTAACAAGGAACCTTGATCCCCCTACCTCGCTTTCGAGAGACATCATGGGTTTTTTAAACCCCCTGAAAATCACAGACTTGTTATTGAATTTGAGGGCTTCTCGACCTACAGGAAGGATCTAAACACTTTTGTCCATCTTTGTGCGACGGGCAAGCTTAGAAGGAAAATGGCCCTTTTACATTACCTATTAATACGGAGCAAGAAGTGATGGGGGTAGTACGGGTTCAGACCAAAATGTGAACCATTTAACCCAAAGAACAACGGATGGTAGAAAAGGTTTCTGTACGGGCCCCAAATATCTGAAAGTATAGCAGAGGAAGATTTCTTTAAGTTTTGGGAACACTTTTCAGAAATGATATACATTATCCGTGTCTCGTAAAAAGGTAAAAACATTAAGTCCTTAACTGTTCCGAAAAAAGGTCTTGGTCATTTCAGCTTTAAAAAACTTTCCCAAATTTTTGGGCCTTCTTAAAGGGCAATCGGACTTTATTCCTTTAACACCACCAAATGACAAAAAGGAAAAAAGAAGTCATTTTACTTTCCACTAGAGGTTTTTATTTCTTAAGGCTAAACCCCCTTTCCCCAGGGTTCACCCTTTGGGGCTTTTTAGGAATTTTTGAGCCCCAGATACAGGGCAGCAGCCTCAGCAAAATTCCTCACTTTAATCAGGTTTGTTCCTTTATGAATGTTTGACTGGTGGGGAAAGCCTCAAACGGTCAGCAAACCCTGAAGTTCGAAGAGATTTAATATGATCAATTCTGAACTCTCTACCAAAAGTGAACAAACGAAAAAGGTTTTCCTGTAACTTTAAAATTCGGCCCCCCTTAAGGGGGCATACCTAAATTTTTCCTGTAAGAATTAGTGGTTTTTTTTATATGCTTTAAGGGTTGCCTTTTAGTAGGTTAAATTACATATGATATCCTTGCAAAGTTGCATGATATTTTAAGTGTACCGAAAAAAACATTCCTAACCCGGTACCCAGGTGTCCAGGCCCCTTCCAGGGTAGCGGTATTTTCAAAACCCGAAATGTAGAAGTAATGTCTTCACCTTCTGTGAAGGAGGTAAATTAAGGGGTTTGGGAAATGTGCACTACTCATGAGTTTTAATTACTCCCCTTTCCCCTAATTGTTTTTTGTGTAAAAGTTAACTTTTTTTTCCTAAATTTTAAGGGGAGATTTTTTTGAGCTCGCAACCCTTTTCTTCTCCTTTTCTTTTTCCTTTTCCCCTTTTTGTCTTTCTTCTTTTTCAATTTTCTCTCTTTTTAATCTTTCCCGGGTCTTAGCATAATGAAAGATTTTAAATTTTTCCCTTTTTTCCTAACTTACTTCCCGCATTTATTTCCCAAAAAGGGGATTCTCCATGCTTGCAAGAATAACTTAAACTATCGGGGGAAATGAAAAGGGGTTTTAAAAAAAACGGGGGGGTTAAAATTTCCTGCCCGTCAAGCTGAAAATAAACCTAGGGCTCGATCCCTGCTTAAATTAAACAAAAGTTTTAAAACAAAAAACAAAAAGGGTTTATGCCGGCTTCCCAAACAGAAAAGTAGAAGGGGGGCCCCTTGGGCCATCCAACCCTTCTCACCAACAAATCAAGATGTCCTATATGACTTTTTCCCTTTGATACAATAAAGACTTAATGAAAAAAAGTTGTCAGGGGGAAAATCTGGGGGGTCCCTAGGGGTCTAATCCCCCAAAAGTGTTTCAAGCTCCAAAAAGGTGGAAATTTTTAAATATTATATCCGTTTTTGACTTTGACTTACAAATAAATTGGGGACTATAACAATAACCAAATCTTTAAAATTTACCTTTTACTGAAAGTCCTACCATAGAGAATGATTACTCAGGGGGCTGGGGGAAAACCCGTCTGGGGGAAATGGGCCCCCTTAAGGTTCCAAGGGGTAGATTCGAGATGGATTTGAATTTTGATTCAGTAGCAAAAACCTGGAAAGGGGTCCCCACTTGGGGAAGGTTTTTACTCGGGGCCCGAAAACAATTTCCCAGACAGTATTCCCAAAGGGGGCCTCCTCCTAAAGGGAAAATTTAAAAGAATAGAAAAAAAAAAATTTAATTCACAAAGATAAACCCCCTTTTTTATTAAATAAAACAAAAAACCAACAAAACATAAAAAAGGTATATCCTATTTAAAAAGGAAAAATAAAAAAAATGAAAATAAAAAAAAACTTTTGGGAACTCAACACTAATATCTAAAATTGTTCGGGTTTGTTGGTGCCCACTTTTTGTTAAAAAACCCGAACCTTTGTAAATGATGGGGGGGGGGGGGGGGGTCGATTTTTTTGGGGTAAACCATCCCTGGCTAGTTTTTTCACAGTATCCCGTGGTTTTTCACCCCCAAAGGGACGGGAAAGGGGGGTTTTTTTAACCCGCTGCCAATCCCGGGGGTTTAATTTCCTGAAACCCTTTTAAAAGGGGGGGCTCCGGGCCCGTGGTGAAGGGGGCTCTTGGCTGAGGAATTAGCCCTGTCGGCCCTTTTTCCTCGGGACCGAACCTAAATTACCCCCCATTCTCCCCCCTCCCCCTATCCCTTTCCCCCCCCATCCCCCCCCCTTTTTCCATTCCTCCTCCTCCTCCTCACCCCCCCTTTTTCCCCTTCCTTTTTTTGGGCCCTTTCGTGTTTTCTCCCACGGGCGCGCTATTTTCCTAGGTAGGGGAAAGGACCCCCGGGGTCCATCCCTTTCCGTTGGGGTTTCTTGGCGGGGGCTTTAGTTTGATTTGGGGGAATCTGGATTCCCTTTGGGGAGGGCCCCGATCCCTCTCCGGTATCCGGGGGAGTAGCTTTGGGTGTTTTTTGGGCGAGGGGTGTATCTCTGGAACCACCTTTCGGTTTCCCGGGGGGGGTTGGCTAAAGGGAGGTATTTTTTGGTGGGGGATACCCGGGCCCGGGCCCCCCTCTTTTTTTAAACCGGGGTTGCTGGGCAGATGGAGGTTGCTACCCCGGGTTGTGGTTTACTGGCAGGGAAAGGGTGGGGTATGGCAGGGGTTCCAGGGCGGGCTTTCTCGCTATTTGAGGGGTGTCGAGTCCTCTTGGGCGCGGGAGGGAATTTCCGGCCCTTTCATTCCCCCGGGGAAATTTTTTCCTCCCGCTTCCCCCTTTTTTTATTCTTTTTTTTATTTTTATTTTCTTTTCTTTTTTCTTTTTTTTTTTTTAAAAAACAAAAAGAAAAGGAAAGAAAAACCTTTAACCCATGGCCCCCTAGCCCATAAAAAACCACTACCCCCGGGCCCCTTTTTTGGGATACCGACCCCTTCGCCCCTGCCTTGTTTTAGCCCCAACTTTTGGGGACATTGATCCCCCGAAACCTCTTGCGGTGCTGTTTCCTCACCCGCTTGGGTACCGGTGGGGCTTCAAAGGGAACCCCCTTCGATTTGTCGGGAACTCCACTCCCCTTTTGGGCCCTTAGCTTCCGGTTTTCCCCCTCTACGGTAGGGCCCAATTTTTTTGAATCGCCCCCCCCCCATTTCATCCCCGGCCCAACCCGGTCCTACTCCAAAATTTCCCCAAACGTCAATCTCCAAAGATGCTCCGTCGTTCCTTTCCCATTCTACTCGGAAACGACCGACCGTAAAGCCCCCTTCCCTCTCCACGCCCCAGTTTGGGAAACCACCCCCAAATGGACAAAATTTCCCTTTATTTTTAAGCCCAACTTCTTCTTCTCCCTCCCTTTTCCCCGGGACCATATTTATTCCCAAAAAGCGTTTCCGGCGTCTGTTGGCCCAAAGTTATTTCATTTCACCTTTTTCAAGAGCGGTACGCGCTTCGTCCCCCTGTCCAGAATGCTACCCAAGCTCATGATTTTTTTCCCCTTTTCGAATATCGATACTACTCCTATCCTATAAAAAAAACCCCTTTTTCTAAATTTCTTGATTTGGTACTGTCATTATGCCCCATACCATAGCCCAAACCCAAAATTTTCCCCAGTTGGGGGAAAAGGACATTTTTGAACAGCGGGAACTCCGGGTTTCCCCCAATCCTCAAAGTGGGCCCCTTTTTCCCTTTCCCCGCCCGGGGGGGGAAAACGTTCCCCTTTTGCAATGTGGCTCGTTTAATTTTTTGAAAAGCCGAGAGCTCCCGTCCTTGTATATGTCCGGGAAAATGGGTTTAAAAGTTCAAAGGGTTTTTTTACCTACACCACAACAATGTAGAAATTGCTGGCGTTTTTAACCCCAAACAAAAATATTCAATCTAGGGCCGAAGCCCAGTCTGTGGAGCCAACGCCCAAATTCAAAAAACCCCCCCCCCCAGAAAACCCCCACCCTTCCTTAATTGAAATAAAGCTCCCCCTTTTGAAACTCCCGCCGTTTGCCTTTCTACTTAAATAACTAAAAATCCTTTTGCCCCCAAAGAGGCAGAAGGTCCCCCTTATGCTATGGCAGTTATCATCCCCGCCTCCGGGAAAGATCCCCCCGTGTTTCTTATTCGGTTTTTCCCAAAAACGTCCCCCCACTTCGGGGGGTCCCATCTTCTGCGGGCCTCCTCTGTGTTTCCCCCTCCCCTTAGCCATACGGCTTTCTAATCCTTTTGCTGTCCTTGGCTCGACGCCCCAAACTAAAAACTCATTTCGGGTTCTCACATCTTGGGCCCCCTTCCTCAAAAGGGCCCCCGTATCGACAAACCTCGGGACAAAAAATTTCCCAAATCGCCCCTCTACTCGAAGTCCAAAAAAATCCACATTGCTCAATTTTTTTTCCCCCCCTTTTAAATTCCCTTCTTCCCCCTCCACCCCTTTACCTTTCCAGTTTTTCTGTACCTAGTTTTTTTCCCCCTCTCTCTGGCTTTTTTTACAAGTGTGGAGGTTTCACCCACCTCCCCCTTTCCTATGCCTTCCCCCCCGCCCCTCCCAAGTTTCTCCCTTTTTCTGTCCCCTCCCAGGTTTCTCCCTTTTCTTTTCCCCCCCCCACTTCTTCCCAGCCCCTTAAAACTTTTTCCCCCCCCCTCAAACTTTTTTTACAGGTCCATTATTTTGTCCCAATCTTTACTCACCCCCCTTTCCTCCACTCCAATTTTGGTCTCCCATCATCTTTGTTTTCAAAAACCACTTGAACCCATTTCAAAAATATTTTGGGCAGAAAATAAACCTTCAATGGAAAATTGATTACTTCCTGTTCCTTCTCTTCCCTCTCCCCCATTTTCAAAACCCCCCATTTTTCGAAATGGGGTTTCCGTTCCTTCCCAGCTACTTAAAACCATTTTTTCCAATGAAACCCCAGTTGACTTTTCAAACCCCCTTTAACCTAGGTTTTTAAACCAAAAAGATTCCTGATATTTTTTTTCCCTCCCCAAATCATGGGCCTATTTACATGGAATATCCGGGGGCCTGGGGAATCGGGGTGAGCTTCAGATGTTTTCCAAAGGGCCCCCTGTTGGGCTTGCTTACAAAAACCCAAAAATTTTAACACTCAGCTTTTTCCAACCCTATCTCAGGCAAAATTTTAATTGTTTTTCCTTGGGAATCCTTTCTCAGTTTGGGCCCTTTAAGGGAAAGGGGCCCTTCTTCTAGGGGGCAATGATATTCCGTACGTAAACCCTATTTTCCATCCCTTTCGCTGCTTTAAAACCTTGGCACCCCCTTACCCACTTAAAATAAGTGGTTTACAATATGTTCTTTTTATCTTTCCCCCTTCCGAGCATTTTCTACCCCGGGATTTTCCCCCGGGGGGTTTCCTTACCCCCAACCACTTCTTTTTATTTTGGTGTTTTTAAAATTGCCCATTTTTTCCCTTTGGGGGGGGGTTCTCAGGTGACTCACGGGGCTTTTCATTTGGGAGGCTTTTTTTTTGCTCTCCCCCCCTCCATTTTTTAAAATTTTTTAAGGGGGTACTCACCCCCATTTGACCCTCTTTCTCATACTCTCCTTGCATCGATCTACCCAGTTGCCTCTTCCTCCACTGCACTAAAATTTCCCTGGCCCTTTTCTACCAGTCTTACATGACAGCGTCTTTTTTCCGATCTTCCTTATTTTCTCCTTCCTTTTCACCCCCCTTTCCGAGCCCTCGCGGGAAATTTTGATCGGGCAAATTGGGATCTTTACTCCCCACCTCACTGCTTTTAGTGGGGTTTCCTTCCCCACCTCCATTAAATTTAGCTCCTACCCCTCTTTCCCCGGACATCGTTTTTTACCGCAGCTTCTCATTCTAAAACCCCAAACCTCAGGCAGGCATTCTAGAAGTGCGTGCCTTGGTGGTCTCCTGTTTGGCTCGTCCCAAGAAACGTTTGAAACGGCTGCTTTGGGGCGGGTCCCGGGTTACAAAGAACCGCTTTGGGGATTGTTGTTTTAAGCAGAAGCGGCAAATTTGTCGCCGTTTTACACCCTTTTGAAGCAAAACGAAACTTTTTGGGCGGACTATTTTCCACCATCACCTTGTTTCTTCATGAGTGAAAAGTGGGGGAAAAAAAAAGTGAGGAAATTGATGGTAAAAAAATCTCCTGACCCGGGCCCGTTCAAACGGGTCACGGGGTTTAAATATAGAAAAACCCTCCCCGACTTTTGCCTTTTTGAACTTGGCACACATCGGGTTTCCGTTTTTCCCCGAGGGCCCCCATCTATCCCCTCTTTTTTTCCTAAAAGCCCTCCCAAAGAGATTTAGTCCCCTTGGACTTTTTTTTCTCTGGGAGAAAAAACAGTATAATGTCCCCTTTTTACACTTAAAGGGAACTGGAGGAAAACGTTTCCTGCTTCCAAACATGGGCCAGCGGGGCCTGATGACATTCATATTCGAAAATTTACAACATTTACATCGGCCCACCCTTTGGGGCCCTTAAAACCTTTTCCCCAATCTTATTTGGGAACAAGGAGTTCTTCCCCAGCGGGGGGAAATCTGCCATGTTCCCCCTTTTCCGAAAAAACCGGGTACTCCCGGACAGGGATCCCCTCCCACTACCCGCCCCATCGCTCTTAAAAAAGTGCAGTTTGCAAATTTAAATTGGAACGCCTCTTAAAAGGGACTTTTTTAATGGGGTTTTTGGGAGACTCAAAACATCTCCCCGCTGGGCCAAATATGGTTTTTCGAAAGGGCGTTCAAAACCATAGCCCCCTTACAAAACGGCTTTGGAAAAACGTATGTTCGTAATCCCTTTTGCGAATAATCACTCATTTTTATTGCCAATTTTTTTGACCTTGGGGAAGGCATATACACAAAAATTGGAGGTTTAAAAATTTTTGGGCCCCGGCCCATTCCCTTTGGCCTCCGAGGCAAATCTACCATCCTTCCTTAAGAAATTTTTTTTAAATGACAGGAAAATTTCCGGTTCGAGTCAATAATGTTCTTTCCCCCGGGCTTCGTCCAAGCTGAAGGTTTTCCCCCAGGGGTGTGTTCAAGCACAACACTTTTTCTCCTTGCTATAAATGATTTTTGGCCCCCTGT
This sequence comes from Cherax quadricarinatus, assembly GCF_026875155.1. NCBI lineage: Eukaryota > Metazoa > Arthropoda > Malacostraca > Decapoda > Parastacidae > Cherax > Cherax quadricarinatus. The sequence continues at coordinate 3,988 of NW_026502070.1, read as the reverse complement.
TCTTTTCCCCCCAATATTTGGTCACACTCTATGTTGATGGGCTTCGCTAAATTTCTTTGCAGGCGCTGACTGTCAAATTTTTGCAGTTCTCCCCCACATGCGGGGCGGGCCGTGTTTTTTCCCCTTGGGGCCCCCCACAAGGGGTTTTTTAAATTTTTAATACCAAAACACCCAAAATTTCTTTCACTAGACGCTCCCTTTTTTTCCATCATTCCTTTGTATCTTCCCAAGGCCCCGTATCCCCAACGTGAAAACAGTGGTTTTTTTTGGGCCCTTTTTCTTTGACCCTTGGTTAACCTGGAAACCTCACATTTTCCCTCTTTAAGGCAAAATTGGGCACAGCCGGCCCAAAAAATCCCTTTTAAAACCCTTGCTTTATTTTTTCCTGGGGAGCTGATCGTTTGAACTCCTTTTGCCTTCATTCAGCCCCCCGTTTTAAACGAAACCGATTATTTGGGACCCGATTCATTCCCGGCCCTCTCCTGAAAATCTCCCCCCCAGCCTTAACTCAAACCCCTCACCAAAGGGTTACATTTGGCCTTGGGGCTTTTCGCCCCTTCCCCTGTTTAGAGCCTCTATACAGAAGCAAAAAAGTTTCCCCTCCTTGTTTAACGCCGTTTAAGCCCATTGCCTTCGTTTTCTTTTACGCTCTCACGATCTACCCCAATTTCCTTTCCCTTTATAGAATGGTCACCGATATTAGAAGGGCTTTTTTTTCGTTTTGAAAGCCCCGGGTTTTCCCCCATCCCTTTTTTTCTTCGCCTACATTTACTTTTCTTCCCTTGTTTTCAACCTTTATATGTTCATGTAGCAAAATTTACTTTTTCCCCACCCCCCTGGGAAGTTTTCCCGCTGTTCGGGTTTGTTTTTTTCCCCACCCCTTGCTCGAAAGCTCAAATGCCACGGGGGCTTCCCGCTCTCTTTTTCTTTTATCCTTCCACCCCTTTTTTTGGGCCCCCGCTGTGTACACAGAAGGCTCAAAATCTTTTTAGGGCCCGGGGTCGGTTTTGCCCCGCAGTGTTTCCGGGCGCGTCGACGAGGGCTTTTTCTATCTTTTACTAGCATTTTTTTCTGCTGAAAATGAAAGCCATTCTTGCAGCACTTATTCGTTCGAATTTTATGCCTGTTTCATCATTTTTAGTAGTCTCAGGGTCCCCAATTTCCCTACAGGCTTACGAAAATTTGATTTCATTCATTCCCCCGTTTTTTCCCATCCAACTTTGGCTACGCCGTTTCTCCCACCAAACATAAAATATTGTTTTTTTTTTTGGGGGCCCTTGGGCTTTTCGATTCAGGGGGAAGAAAAGGCAGACACTGCTGCAAAAGGGCAGCAGTACATGACCCCCCCCAATTTCCTATCGAGGTGTTCCATTTCTGGACTATTTTGCTGCAATAGCTACCCCCTTTTGCACCCGTTTGGGAAAAAACGTTGGTCAACTCTGCTTGGTAAAAAAATTCATTCTATTAAACCCACATAGGTTACCCGGCCCTCTTTTGTCATCGTGGGCCCAGGTTGGGGGACCACTCTCTCCCGCCTTCGGGATTGGCCACACCTTTTTAATCAAGGGGTTTCTCAAAAGGGGGGGGGCCCCCCCCCCGTTTTTCCCCTCTGGGGGAAGCAGGTCCCAAATTCCAGTATCGTTAGCCCACATTCTGTTAGGGGCCCCCCTTACAAAGAGCACGCAGAATTTTTCCCCCAAAATCGTTTTTCTTTTTACTACTTTTCTCTTTACCCTTTCCCCTTTTTGCTGTTGGGTTTCCCCCTTTAATCCTGACCCTCTCATTGACTTGGCAAAAAGGAAATGATTTACTCCACAAACTTGAAAGATACTTTTCGCACTCCCCTCAGCCCTTTCTAGTTTAGTTTTCTTTTCCCCCCTTTTTCCCTTTCACCATCCACTACCCCGCTGTTTTCCTAACCTATTACTCATCCCCTCTCCCTTTTTGCACCTGATGCCCCCGCCCTTCCCCTTTGCCCCGCACGCTGTATAGTCCTTGTTTGGCCTTTTGCGCTTCTTTTTTATTTTAATAAAAAAAATAATACGTCCCGCAATTTTTATACAGGTGCACAGGTGAGATCAAATTTGGCGAAGTTTTTCTGGGCGTTAGTCCTTTCTCCTTCCCTTTTTACCGTTTATTTTCCCGGTTTACCCCCCTCTGACATTTCCCAAACTGGAAAGATAGGGCAGGTTACCCACGCTTAAAAAAATCCCCTTCATGGGATTTTACAATTTAAAATTTTAAAAGGTTTTGATTTTTTACAAAAGTCAAAACCTTTGAGCAAGACTGAAAGGGGGCCTTTAAATTTATTATTGGGCAAAAGTGAAGCTTTCAACCAATTTAAATCCAAATAAAATAAAGGGGGGCATTTTACCTACAGTAAAAGTTGGGGCTGTGAGTCTAGGTGATTTAACTGTTTAAAACCCGAGCCCCACAAAGTCACCCTTTTGGGGGGGGGGGGGGAAGAGGGAGGGGGAAGGGGATAGCGGGGCTAGATGGGCCCTACCTTAACAAAGGGAGCCCCCGGGAACAAAAAATCAATTTCAAAAAAGGGGGAAAAAAGGCTGGGGAAAAAAAAGGGAGCGTGACTTAACCCCACCTTAACTGTGCCCGGCAAAACAAAATATCAAATTTTAGGGGGGGAGGGGAAAAAGGGGGGGGGAAAAAAAAGGGAGGCCCTGGGCTTTCCCTACCTTAACTAGTAGCCGGCAGACAAATATCCAATTTCAGGGAGGGGGAGAAAAGGGGGGAAAAAGGAGATTGACTTACCCTCCCTTTAAAATAAAAACCCGGCAGAAAAAACTACGATACATATATTTTTCTATACCATCTTTTGAATTTTCCCTCCATGCCTCTCCTGTTCCTTCCACGCTTCTCCGTTCCCTCCACCCTTCGCCCCCTCCTACCTTGGTACAGTCCATTACAGTTCCAAATCTTTACTCTCCCCCACCCCCCATTTCCAATATTGTTCCCATACAGTCTCTGAATTCTGAAACACTTGAAGCAATCTTGAATATATTGCAGAGACCAAACCCCCAAAGGGCATGATCCACCCCCCGCTCCCTTTTCTCTCCTCTACTCCACGTCTTCAAGGGGGGGTCCTTGGGGTGGGGGAGAGGCTCTTGGTTTAGGGAAATTTGCCCCGCGGTCTTTTTCCTCAGACCGAACCTAATTTACCTCCCATTTCCCCCCCCCCTCCCTTCAAGGGGGGGTCCTTGGCGGGGGGGGAAAGGGTCTTGGTCTGAGGAATTCCCGTCCATCTTCTTCCCCAAAACCAAAACCCAATTACCCCCCATTCTCCCCTCCCCCCCCATCTCCCCATTCTCCCCTTTTTCCCTTCCCCCCTCCTCACCCCTCCCCTTTTTCCCTTCCCCTTTTTGGCCCTTTTGGGGTTTCTCCCAGGCCCCGCTGTTCCAGGTAGGGGGAAAGGGGCCCGGGGGCCTCCCATTCCATTGGGTTCTTGGGGGTGGGTAGTTTGCCGGGAATTGATTGCTGGGGGGCCCGATCCCCCTCCGGTAACCCCCAGTTCTTTGGGGACTTTTTGGGCGAGGGTGTATCTTGGGAAACCACCCTTTTGGGTTTCCGGGGGGGTGGCCCAAGGGGTATTCTTTGTGGTATCCAGCCGCTCTCTCTTTTTTCCACCGAGGTAGTCGCAATGTAAGGTTTTCTATCCCCATTGCTGGTTTCCTGGGATGAAGGGTAGGTATGGCACGGGTCCCTGCTGCATCTGCACTACTAGCGGTTTGAGGTCCATTTGGGCGCGGGGGGAGATTTCCCGGGCCTTTATTCCCCCGGGAACTATTCCCCCCCTCGCCCCCCTTTTTTTTTTTTTTTTTTATTTTATTTTCTTTCTTTTTTTTTTTTTTAAAACAAAAAGCAAAGGGGTAACCCCAACCTGGCACCCCATCCATGAACCTGGGCCCCCGGCCCCTTTTTGATACGACCCCATTTTGACCCCCCTTATGTTTAGGACCCCTTTTTCCCCCGG
>NW_026502059.1:0-30917 GCF_026875155.1 Cherax quadricarinatus | reverse complement strand
AAAAAAGGGGGCCACAACTTTGTCATTGAAAAAGTCCCAGCACAGCTTGCAATAGCTGTGTTAGGATGATTTTCATCCATAAAGGTTTGCACTTCAACCCACTTTGCACACATTTCCTTAATCTTTGAAGTAGGCACAATAGATTCCACAATTGTCATAGGCTTCTCAGAGTTAGCTCCAAACCCTTCAAAATCTTTCTTAATTTCCATACTAATTCTCACCCTTTTTGCCACAGGGTTGGCACTAGAAGCTTTCTTGGGGCCCATGGTAACTTATTTTGCAGTTACAAGCACAAAAAACATTGGGATAAGGTGAAATGTACCGAATATATGTGTGTGGATGCAACCGCACTGGCTGGCTTGTAAACATTGGTGCTGAGGCCACACGTGGGACGCGTCCCGGACGAATCACGTAAGGTGAGTTTTTTATCATGAGGCGAGGCAAAATTTTTGCATTCAAATGCTTCATATGGCGGATTTAACGTAACGCGATGCGTTCATAAGGCGGGGGTCCACTGTACCTCTGTATGAAACTGATAGGTCATGTAATGCAGACCGTGCAGCAGAGTCTGCCTGCTCATTGCCTTGAACATCAACATGGCCAGGGACCCAACAGAAAATTATTTCTTTATTTTTGCTAGTAATGCAGTGCAACCAAAGTTGTATATGAAGAACTAGGGGATGAAGTGAATCAAATTTTTTAATAGACTGTAAAGCACTAAATTATTATTATATTAATGGGGAAGCACTTGGGGGATGCATAATAATAATAACAACAATGTCATGTTATACAAAAGTGGCAGAACCTGTGTGGTATAAAATTATCCTCTGAACTGCAACATCACACAAACTTTGATTATAACTTCCTTTAGCACTTCAAACCATCTTTAAGTGTTATACTCTCCACCCTCACTACCCCTCAAGGAAGGTTCCTTGGTGTTGGTGAGGGGCTCTTGATCTAGGGAATTGGATCTGTGCTCCAGTTCCCTGAATTAAGCCTGAATACTTTCCACATCCCCCCACAGGTGCTGCATAATCCTACGGGTTTAGCGCTCCCCCTTGATTCTAATAATAATCCATCCTTGCTAATCTCTGAGCATATTACACCTTAGCACCCCCTATTTTGCAGCACTGTATGACACTGGTGGGTTTAATGCTTAATTATGATTATAATACTGAACTGCAACATATCCACCACTCCTTGAGAGTGCAATTCATTGTGTGTCCATCTTCCTGAAGGACGTGGGTGGAATAGTAATTACTACCATTGAAGGTACGTCGGTGAGGGGGCTCTTGATGCAGGAACTTGGCTTTAAGCCCTCTTCAAGGGGGGCTCCTTGGCATGGTGAAGAGGCTCTTGGTCTGAGGAATTAGACCTGTTGGTCCCCTTCCTCAGATCGAACCTAATTACCCCCCAATCCCACCTTCCCTATCCCATCCTCCCCTTTTTCTTTTTTCTTTAACTCCTCCTCTTCCCTGCCCCTCCCTTTTGCCCTTCCTCTTTTTGGCCTTTGGGATTTTTCCCACAGGTGCACTAGTTCCTAGGTAGGGGAAAGGGTACCGGGGTCCATCCCATTCCGTTGAGGTTCTTGGCGGTGGCATAGTTTGCCGTGGAATCTGGATCACCTGGGGATGTCCCAAACCCTCTCTGGTATCCCGGAGGGTGGCTTTGGGTGTCTTTCGGGCGACTGGTTATCTCTGGAAGCCACCTTTTGGATTCCGGGGGTGGTGGCCGAAGGAGGTATGCTTTGTGGTGGATATCCGGCCACCCTCTCTTTTGTCTACTGAGGTAGCTCGGCGGCAGATGTGAAGTTGCTATCCCGGATTGCTGGTTTACTGGCTTGAAGGGTAGGGTATGGCACAGGTTCCATGCTGCATCTGCGCTACTTGCGGTGCTGAGGTCCTCTTGGGCATGGAGGGAGATTTCTGGCCCTTTCATTCCTCCCTGGTCCCCCCTTTTTTATTCTTTTTTTTTTTTTTTTTTTTCTTTTCTTTTCTTTTTTTTCTTAAAAACAAAAAGAAAGAAGTAACCTAACCATGGAGTTCCCAATCCATGACCCCACTACCCCCGGGCCCCTTTTTGTTACCGCACCCTGTTCTGACCTCCCCTCATTTTTTGATTATCTTTGGCACCCCTAAGCCCCCTGTACGCCATTTCCACTGGCCCTTCCTTTTTCTGACCTTCGCTCTCCTTTGTTGTTTCCCCTTACGGTGTGGAAATTTTCGAACGCCAGCCTGTCCCACGTCGGCCCAAACCCCACTTAAAAACGTCAACGAAAATTTCCCCGATGATTACTTCGTTACCTTCCCATTCTCTGGGGAAAAGAGGGAAACCATCATGCCCCCCCCCCCGCTCGTTTGGACCAACAAGGGGACAAAATTCTTTATTTTAGCTGACTTTTTTATGCCTATTTTCCCCGATATGTTTTGGCAAAGCTCCCCTATGCCATTTTGGTAGATATTTCATTTATCTTTTTAAAGAGTGGTACGCGCACGTCACTGTCCAAAAAAGTCCCAAAAGTTCATGATCTTTTCTTCCTTTGTAATCGATACTACTCCTATCCTATTGAAAAATCTTTTTTTCCAATTCTTGAAATGTATTGTCATTCCCCCATACCATAGTCCAACGAATTTCCCCAGACAGTGGCAATGTTTCTTGAACGCTGGAACCCCAGGATCCCCCAAATCCTTAAAGTAGTACTTATGCCCTTTCCGCCCATGGGCGGCGATATATTTGCAATGTGGTAGAAAACTTTCGACAGCCTGAACTCCCCCTTTTTTTATTTAGCAGGCATCGTTACAAGTTCGAAAGGTGATCCCTACACCGCAAAGAGTGTAGAAATTGCTGGAGATTTGGCCTCCCAGCAAAATATTGCAGATCTTAGCCGAAGCCCATCTGTGGTGCTGAGACCATTCAATCGTCTTTTTGTTGACCCCCCCTTTGCCTTAATTGTATGAGACTGCCCCTTTTTACTCCCCCCGCCATTCCAGGGGCAAATTTTAAAAGATGGGAAAAAATTTGTTGCTCAAAGAAAAACAGAAGGTCTCCCTTTTGCTTTTGGGGGTTTTCCATCTCGTCCAAAGGGGGAATACCCTGTGTTTCTTATTCTATGTTTTAAAACTCCCCCCTTCTGGGGTCCCACTTCTGCACCCTCGGCAGTTCCCCGTCCATGTCACTCCCGTATTAAAAACTTTTCTGTCTTGGGGTCAGATGTCCCTACTTCAACACCTCGTTGCTCTCACTTCATGCTTCCCCCACAAACACCCGGGACGACAAACCCGAAGACACCCCCCTCCCCAAGCCCCTCTACTCTAAAGTCAAAAATTCCTTTTAACCCCCCCCTTCCCTTCATCCACCCCCCATTTACCTTCCCCTTCTGGACCCGGGTTTTCCCTTTACGGCTCTGTTACAAGTGTGGGGTTCATCCTCCTCCTAAATGTCCCTTCCCCCCTGTCCCCTCCAAGTTTCTTTCTCCCCACCTCCCGGGTTTATGCCTTTCGTCCCCTCCCACACTTCTCCAGTTCCCTCCCCCTTTCACTCCCCACCGGTACAGTCCTTACATTTTTCCATTTTTTACTCAAACCCCTCCTCTTCAAGGGGGGCTCCTTGGGGTGGTGAGAGGCTCTTGGTTGAGGAATTAGCCTGGGTCTTCTTCCCAGACCGAACCAATTACCCCCCATTCTCCCCTCCCCTACCCCATCCTCCCCTCCCCTTTTTCCTTTCCCCCTCCTCCTCCTCACCCCCCCCTTTTGCCCTTCCTTTTTTAGCCTTCGTGATTTCTCCCACAGGCGTGCAGCCCTGGGGGTAGGGGAAAGGACCCCGGGGGGTCGATCCCTTCCCGTTGGTTTTTTGGGGGGTGGGTAGTTTCCGTGGAATTGGATTGCCTGGGGGATGTCCCGATCCTCTCGGTACCCCGGAGTGTTTTTGGGTGTTTTTTGGGCGCGGGTGTATCTCTGGAAGCCCCCTTTTCGGTTTCCCGGGGGGGGGTGGCTGAAGGAGGTATGCTTGTGGCGGAATCCGGCCCCCCTCTCTTTTTTCCCACCGAGGTGCCGGCGATGGAGGTGCTATCCCGGATTGCTGGTTTATGGCATGAAGGGTGGGAGGGCCCGGGGTTCCCATGCTGCATCTGCGCTACACGGTGCGAGCCCTTTTGGGCGCGGGGGGAGTTTTTCCGGCCCTTTCATTCCCCCGGGGCCCTTTTTCCCTCCCCGCCCCCCCTTTTTTTTTTTCTTTTTTTTGTTTTTTTTTTTTTTTCTTTTTTTTTTCTTAAAAACAAAAAGAAAAAGGATAACCTAACCTGGCCCCCTAGTCCATGAAACAACCCCGGGCCCCTTCTGATACCGCACCCCATCTGACCCTCCTTTGGGTTTTTTGACCCTTTTCGGCCCCTCCTATCCCCCTGCCCTCTTGGGGTGCTGTTTCCTCACCCGCTTCAGGTACCGGGGTTTCGACGACTCCTTCGTTTTGTCTGAACTCCGCTTCCTTTGCTTGTTTCCCGGCTTCCCCCCTCACGGACGGCAATTTTCGAATCGCCCCCCCTTTTTCTCCCGGCCCAACTCCGGTCCTACTCCTAAAGCCAACGTCAATCCCCTGAATGCTCCTCTTACCTTCCCCTTCTATGGGAAAACGACTGAACGTCAAGCACCCCCTCTCCACGCCATTTTTGGGACCACACAATGGACTAAATTTTTTAAACTTTAAGACCAACTTCTTTTCTGCCTACCTTTCGACCATAGTATTGCCAAAGCGCCCCTGTCATGTTGGCGGTATTTCATTTCACGCTTCAAGAGCGGAGCGCATCGTCACTGCCCAGAATGTACCCAAGCTTGTTTTTCTCTCCTTTCGAATATCGATACTACCCTTCATATTAAAAAACTCTTTCTCTCAATTCTTGTAGTGGTACTGTCATTCTCCCCCATTACCATAGCCCAACAGAATTTTTCCAGTCATGTGGAAATGACATTTTTGAACACTGGAACTCCGGGATCTCCAATCCCAAATAAAACCCTTATGTCCTTCCTCCCCGGGGGCGGAGACGTTCCCTTGCAAGTGCTCGTTAACTTTTGACACCCGGAAAACCCCCTTTCCCTTGGTATTTTCGCGGGACATCGGTTACAAGTTCGAAAGGTGTACCACACCCAACATGTAAAATTGCTGGCGTTTTGGTCACCAGCAAAATTTTGCAGATTTTGGCCCGAATGCCATTTTGTGGTGCGCAACCATTTAATACTTTTGCTCAACCCCTCTTGCCTTAATTGAAATGAAGCTCACCCTTCGTATCCCGCCGTGCCGGGTTACTTAAATGAAGGAAATCCGTTGCCCTAAAAAGGCAGAAGGTCTCCCTTATGCTAGGCAGTTTTTCATCTCCGCCCCAAGGGGAGACTACCCCGTTTTTTCTTTTCTCGGTTTCCAAAATTCCCCCCACTTTGGGGCCCCATCTTTGCACCCTCCCTGTTTTTCCCCCCTCCCAACCCCTTACGGAAACAAATCCTTTTGCTGTCCTTGGCTCTGACGTCCGCTACAATAGTCTTTTTCTCACATCTTGCGTCCTTCCTCAAAAGCCCCAGTTCGAAAAGCCCTCGTGCCCCTAATCCCAATCGCCCTCTATCAAAGCCAAAAACCCAAATTTGCCAAATTTTTCTTTGCCCCTTCCCTTTCCCTTTTCCACCTCCACCGTTCCTTTTCCAGTTCTGTACCATTCTTCCCCCTCTCTCTGGTCTATTACAAGTGGGAGTTCACCCTCCTCCTCGTACTATGTTCCCCCCCCGTCCCCCCCAATTTTCCCCTTCTGTCACCCCCCAGGTTTCCCCCTTTCTGCCCCCCCCCAACTTCATTCCATCCCTTACACTTTTCCCTCCCCCCTCTACTTTGGTACGTCCATTTACGTCCCAAATCTTTTCACCCCCCTCCCTATCTCCAATATGGTTTCCCATCATCTTTGAATTCAGAAACCCTTAAGCCATTTCAAAATATATTGCAGAGAAAACCTTCAATGGACTGATTCACCCCTGTCCTTCTTTCCCCTTCCCCCCATTTCACAACCCCATTCTTCGCAACGCCCCGTTCTTCGCTACTTGAACTTTCCAATGCCACCCCCTTTGATTTTCTAACCCTCAGCCGTAGGGGCCTTTACCTACAGTTCCTGATATTTTCTCACGCCAATCTGGCCTATTTACGGGGAATACCCGGCTCAGGGGTAATGGGGTGGTTAGATGTTGTTTTCCAGGTTTTCCCCGTTGGTGCTTGCTTACAAAACCAAATTACACTCGGTGTTTTAAAAACCTTCTCAGGCATAATTTATTGTATTCTTCGGATCCTTTCTCAATGGGCCCTTTAATGAAAGTGCCCTTCTTTACGAAGATTTCCGTACTGTAAACTATTTGTCCTACCTCGTGTTTTTACACTGCACCCCGTACCCCCTTGAAAAAAGTGGTTTACAAATGTTTTTATATCTTCTCCTTTCGGCTTTTTTCTACCCCAGACTTTGTCTTTTTTGTTTTAATCCTTACCACCCCCCTTTTGTTACTTGGTGTTTTAAGCCCACCATTTCCTTGGGGGGGGTTCATTGGCTCACGGGCTTTCAGTTGGAGGCTTTTCTTGCCTCTCCCCCCCTCCATGTTTTTAAATACGGGTACCCCCCACCCATTTTGACCTCGTACTAACTCCTCTTGCATCGATCTATCAGTCTGCTCTTCCCCCAGCACTAACTTACCGGGTTGTTCTACCAGATTTACATACAGGCTTTTTCCCGATCATTCTTACTTCCCTTCCTTTCACCACCTTCCCGTAGCCCCCCTGGAAATTTTGATCGGGCAAATTTGGGGATCTTTACTCACCCCTCACTGCTTTTAGTGGGGTTTTTTTTTTTTTTCCTTTCTTATCCTCCATTGATGAGCCCTAAACATCTTCTGACATCAGTTTATACCGCAGCTTCTCATTCTATCCCCCACACCCGGCGGCATTCTCAAAAGGGGCCCCCCTTGGTGGCTCCTGCTTGTGCCGTGCAGTACGTTTAAAACGTGCTGCATGGGGCAGGTCCGGTCAATAGAACCGGAAGACTTGTTGATTTTTAAACAGAAGCTGCGACGTCGCCGTGTAAACCCCTGAAGCTAAACGCACTTGTTGGCGGACTATGTTTCCCCATCACCCCTTCTTCTTCTATGAGGCAGTCGGAAAAAAGTGAGGAAATTGATGGTAAATACTTCCCGCCCCCGGTCCTGTTTCGGGTCACTGGTGTTTATATAGCAAACCCCCCTCGCGTGCCATTGAACTTGGCACACATTTTGGTCCGTAATTCCCGAGGGGTTTTTATGCCCTCGTTTCTTTCCTCAAAATCGCCAGAGAGTTAGTACCTTACTTTTTTCTCTCGGAGAAGAAGAGTATAATGTGCCCTTTTACCTTCAAGAACGGAGGGAATGCTCTCAGCTTTCCCCATCATCGCGCTGGCCTGATGACATTCATATTCGTATGTTACAAAATTTACACGGCGCCCTTGTAGTCCTCTTACACCTCTTCAAAATTTTTTTGGGCAAAGGGTTCTTCCCCCGCTGTGGAAAAAACTGCCCCTTGTTCTCCCTTTCCGCAAACCCGGGGACTACAGGACATGTGCCTCCCCCCTATCGCCCCCTCGCTCTTACAAGTGCGTTTTCAAAGTGATGGAAGCCTCGTAAAAAGAGTTTAATGTGGTATTTAGAGACTCAAACGTTCTCCGCTAGTCAATTGGCTTTCGTAAGGTCGTTCTACCTGACCCCTTTCTAGTTGGTACTATGTTGTAATGCCTTTGCGAATAATCACTCGTTATTGCCATTTTTTTGGGGCCTTTAGAAGGCATATGACACAATTGGGGTATAATATTTTGGCCCCGGCCCCTTCCTTTGGTCGAGGCAATCTACCCTCCTTCCTTTAAAAACTTTTTAATGACAGACATTTCCGGTTCGAGTCAATAATGTTCTTTCCCCGGACTTGTCCAAGCTGAAGGTGTCCCTCAGGGATGTGTTCTAACAAAACACTTTTTCTCCCTTTTAAATGATTTGGCCTTGTTCTTCCACCCAAAATTTGGTCATCATCTTTTTTTTATGACTTCGCTATTGTTTTTGCAGGCGTGACGTCACCTTTTGCAGTTTCCTCCAGCATGCGGTTTTTGACCGTGTTTCCCCTGGGCCACCAAAAAGGGTTTAAATTTTCAAGTACCAAAAATACCAAATTACTTTCACTAACGCTCTGTTATCTCCCATCATCCTTTTTATCCTATGGCTCCCGTATCCCGAACGTATACAGAGGTTTCTAGGCCCTTTTCTTTGACGCGGTTAAACCGGAAACCCCTTTCCCTTTGAAGGGAACTTTTTCACAGCCGGTAAACCTTTCTTAAAAACCCTTGCTACTTTCCTGGGGAGCTGATCGTCGAAATCTGCTTCGCCTACATTCAGCCCCCTTTTATCGAAAATCGATTATGGTGACCCGATTTATTTCCCCCCCCTCCGCTACTCTCTTAGCCTTAAAATCTATCCCTCACCACTTAGTTTGTGCCTTTGGTTTCTTTTTCGCTCTTCCCCCGTTTTAGAGCCTCTATACGAACAAATGTTCCTCCCCTTTTTTGATCGCCGGATGCCCCTTGCCCTTTGTTACTATGTACCTCACATTACACAACCTTCCCTTTTTAAAAAATGGTCACGATATTAGTAGAATTCTTTTTTGTTCGCCACCCCTTTTGCTTCGTCCCTTCTCTCTTTTCCCACTTTGTCTTTCTTCCTTTTGTTACCCCCTTTTTTAAATTTCATGACATTCACTTTTTCCCCAACCCCCCCGGAATTCCCGCTGTTCATGTCTGTTCTTTTTCCTCCCTTGCTCAAAAGCCCAAACTGCCTACGTGGTTCCCGCTTTTTTTTTTTTGACAATTCCACTCACTAGCCTCCCCGGAAACAGATGGCTCTAAATCTTCTGACGGCGTTGGATTCGCAGCAGTTTTCCCGGCGAGGGATTTCTATCTTTGGGTTGTTTTTACTGCTGAATTTTTATGCCATTTCTTGCAGCACTTTTTCGTATTTCACTATGCCTGTTTATCATTTTTGGTTGTCCTTTACCCTTAGTGCTCTACAGGATAGCTGTATATCCTTGTGGCTTTGGGTTCTTTTTGATTATATAAATAATTCTACAGGCTATACGGAAATTTTGATACCCTCACCCCCAGTTCTTCGTATCCCAAATTGGGTACTCCGTATCTCTACCAAGCATAAACATAATTTTTTTTTGTTGGGTCCCCGGTCATGTTTTATTACAGGGGAAAAGAACAGGCAGGAACCACCAAATTTTATTAAAAAGTGCTCCATTTTAGACTTTTTGCTGTAATAGCTACCCCGCTTCACACCCTTTGGGAACAACATTGGTCTGCTCGCTAAAAAAACAAACTTTGTTCTATTAAAACCGAGTAAGGTTTCTGGGGATCTTTTGTCCCCAGTGCGAGGGTTGGGGGAAAATACTCTCTCCCCCTTCGCTTGGCCATACTGTCTTATCATGGGAGGGCCCGCCCTCCTGTGAGAATGTCAGGTTCCATTTTTCGGTCCCCACATTCTGTTAGACGCCCACTTTATAAACGAGCACGCAAAATTTCCCTCCAACGTCTTTTTCCCCCCACTGCTCTCTTTTACCTCCCCTTCTCGCTGATGGACCCACCTTTCATCCAGACCTTTCTTACTTTTTACCAATATTTTTTCTCCCAAAATTTTGTATTTTTTTTTTTATTTTTTTTCTACCTCAACTCTTCACCCTCTTTCCCCCCCGCACATCCCTTCCCCCGGGCTGTTTTTTTTGTAACCTACTAATATCCCCCCCCCCCTTCTGCCGCCTATCCCCCGCTTCCTTCCCTACCCTGGGGCTGTTACCCCCTTTTGCCCCCGCATAGTGCTTCTTTTTTTTTTTTTTTTAAATTGGATTTTATCCTCTTCCTTGAATCAAAACTTTAAATTTTTTTTCCTATTTTTCCCAGGAGCGTATAACACCCCTAAGGGTGTTTTTTTTTCACCATATTTTAAAGGAAGAAACTTTTCCGGAGACTGCACAGGGGAAAACGAGGGCCCCCCCCGGATCTGCTTGTAAAAAAAAATTAAGTCAGTTTTTTTAATGATTGCTTAACAAATGTCTATGCCTTGTAATGAAGGGATCAAAAATGGAGCACCCCCCATTAAAGTTACCTGGGTATGCCTTATAAAATTTAAGTCAAACCAAAATTTTATGTATGTTTTAGTAAGAAAATTACCCATTCATCCCTGCCCTGCAACAGTCGGTAAACATGCAGTAATGGGTTGTCTAGTATAAAGCAGGCGTTTTTTTTCCCTAAAGTTTTTTTTTTAAACATGCCCAGCGAACCCCGCTTCGACCTGATGCCTTTTCCAATTTGCATCAAAAAGTGAAAAAAACCTACCCCCATTTGGAAATTTTAATGCCAGACTAAGAATATTTGTGGGTCTATAACAAAAACCCAAAAGGAAACTAAACTAGTGAAACTGCCTAAATGAGCATGAAATGTTCGAATTGGGGCACACTGAGCCTCCCTCCACATATGGTGACATACTAGATCGTGTCTTGGGGTTTTAAATACTCATATCGACATGACTGCCCCATAGTTTGATGATCTTCATTGATCATTTTCCCAAGACTCACAACTGTAAAAATTTTTATCACATCTCCAGCAAATCAAGAAGCAAAATACAAAAAGTGGAAACTATTCTCAACCAAAACCCCCGAGTAACTTTTTTTTTTTAACCTTTTTGGATCAAGGTAAAAGGGAATTACGAGCCCATTGACAAAAAAAATTTAATTATTTTTTTAGTTGCCATTTGAGACTGCCTCACAGATCATTTTTTGGGCAGGAAAAAAAAAAAACATAGACCTTTCCACTATAAAACAAAAAAAAACCAAAATGAAAAAAATATTTAAAAATGATCCAAGTACGCAATCTAAAAACTTTGCGCTGGGGGAAATGGTAAAGGAAAAACCGTGAATGTAAAACCCCCCAGACCTGCTCAGAACGTTTCCAAGCTGCACTAACAAATTTCCCAAGGAAAGAAACAAGAACTAGGCAACAGGAATGGGAAACTTTTTTTGTTAGTGGATTAAAAAAAGGCCCCCCCCCCTTAAGTTTGGCTTAAAAGGGTATAAAAAAAAAAATAACCGGAAAAAAAAACTGGAAATTTTTGTTCCCATCCCTTTCCCTCAAAAAAAAGCAAATACTCAAAAAGAGGGCGCAAAACACCCGGGGCATGAAAATCTTATCCCCATATTAAAAAAAAATTTAGAGGTGCTTCTGAAGAAATTTTTTTGAAACTGATTAATTTTTTTAAAAGCCAAAAATCGATGAGAGTGAGTCCCCTCTTCCCGAGTTGAATAGATAGGCATTAACAAAAGGTCGATCAATGCTGCGGGGAGGATGGTTAACCTATAAAATTTTCTCAGAACTTTATGGCACGTGCCTGTTAACCCTTTTTGGGCACTTTTTATAATACCAGTTACATGGGGGGAGTTCTTCCTTTTTTCTGGCCCCAATATTTCATTGTGCCTAACCCCCAGGCCCCAAACCCCCTGATACATTTAGCCGATCTCCTTAACTATTTGTCTTTGTAAAACTTTTGAAAGACTGTTACTTAACAGATTTGTATACAAATCAGACACCAACTTTCCCCCCCCTACCTCTATTTTTTTTTAAATGAAAGGGTAAAACGGCAGAACTGAAAATTTTCCACCTTTCGCCTGTACACACACTACTATTTTTTTAAACACTTTTTTGATTAAAATCTGCATTTGTTTATTGCGAACAGAAACCCTTTTTTTTATCCCCATAATAGAAAAAAATTATATTGGGGGTAGCTTACTTGTTTGGTTTTAATGGGAAAAACCCGCCCCAAATAAGTATCATCGTCCTTCCAAGGGTTTTTTAAAAATGAGTCTAAAGAAATGTCTTTTTTAGGTACACCGCGGGAAAAAGTTCTCACCCATGCTTTTTTAATATTCTGATTAATGCTCTCCTAAATGTTCCCCCTTCCCTCACCTAAAAAAAACCAGCAGCCCGTATCCACTTACATAGGTGGTATACGCTCTGTTCTTTATATCTCTCTCCTTCTCGGGCATTATCTATTCCGGATTTTGCCTTCCTTGTTTTTTTTCGTCATTAACCGCCACCGATTCTTTTACTTGGTGATTTTAAGCCACCATTTCCTCGGGGGGGGGTCTCACTGTGATTGCCCGTGGGAATTCAGTTAGAGGCTTTTCTTGCCACCCACCCCCTCCATGTTTTAAATACAGGTACTCCACAACCCATTTTGATCCTCGGACTCAAACTCTCTCACTTGCATGATCTCTCAGTTTGCTCTCCTTCCGCCGCATTAGACTTCACTTGGTCTGTTCTCCCTGGACTTGACATGAAAGTGATCATTTCCCAATCATTCTACTTCCCTTCTGTTCCGCACGCTCATCGCACCCCACTCTGGCAATTTAATCGGGCAATTGAACCTTTACTCACACCTGACTGTTTTTAAAGTGGTTCCTTCTTCGTCCTCCATCGATGAGCTTTTACACCTCTTCTCGTCCTCCTTTTCACCGCAGCTTCTCATTCTATAGCCCCAAACTTCGGTGCAGGCATCTCAGAAATTCGTGCCTTGGTGGTCTCCTACGTGTTGCTCGTGCAGTACGTTTTGAAACGCGCTGCATGGGCAGGTACCGTACAATAGAACCACAGAGCGACTGTTGATTATAAGCAGAAGCGTGCGATCCTCGCCGTGTCATCCCGTGACGCTAAACGCACTTTGCTGGCGAGATTTATGTCTCCACCATCACCTCTCTGCTTCCTCTATGAGTGGCAGTCTGGAAAAAGTACGAAAACTGAAGTGGGTAAAATAATTCCTCCTGACCCGGCTCCTGTATCTGCGGGTTGCCAGGTGTTGATATAGCAAACCCACTAGATGTGCCAATAAATTGGCAATCATCTGGTCTGTATTTCTCAGGGACTCCATCTATGCCCCTCATTTCTTTTCTCAAAGTCTGCAGAGAGTGAGCACCCCTTGGACTTTTCTTCTCATCAGAGAAGAACAGTATAATGTGAGCCTTTTACACTTCAAGAACTGAGGCAGCACACTCAGCTGTCAAAAAATCAAAGATCATCGGGCAGCTGGCCCCATATTTTTTTGACCTTGAGAAGGCAATGAAACAACTGGAGGAATAATATTTTTAGCCCCAAGCCCACTCCTAGGCCTTCGAGGCTTCTACCATCCTTCATTAAGAAACTTTTTACTGACAGCATTCCGTGTTCGGGTTTAATAATGTGCTACTTCCCGGACTTATCCCCAAGCTGAAGGTTCCTTGCTATAAATGATTTGCCTCTAGTCTTCATCAATATTTGGTCATCACTCTATGTTGATGACTTCGCTATTGCCCAGTGCAGGCGCTGACTGTCACCTCATTACAAGTTTTCTCTCCAACATGCATGTCGACCGTGTTTCCAATTGAGGGCCACCACACGTGGGTTTTAAATTTTTTCCAGCACTAAACCCTACCAAATCACTTTCACTAGACGCTCTGTCCATCCCGATCATCCCTTTGTACCTCTATGGCTCCCGTTAATCCCTGAACGTTGATACAGTCAAGTTTCTGGCCTCCTCTTTGGATCGTAGGTTATCCTGAAACCCACATTACCTCTCTGAAGCAACTTGTCACAGCCGGCTGAACCTTATTAAAACCCTTGCTCATCTTTTCTTGGGGAGCTGATCGTCGAACCCTCCGTTCGCCTACATTCCGACCCCTTATTTTATCGAAACTTTATTATGGGTGACCAATCTATTCAGAGCGGCATCTCCTGCTACTCTTCTCTAGCCTTAACCCCATTCATCACCAAGGATTAGGGTTTATGCTTGGTGCTTTTCGCTCCTTTTCCCGCGTCGAGATACCTCTATGCAAAGCGAACGTTCATCCTTATCCGATCGCCGTGATGCCCAATGCCTGCGCTACTATGTACGCTGCTCATGATCTGCGCAATCCTCCTATAGAATGGTCACTGATATTAGTAGACATTATTTTATTCTCGCCGCCCCTGTTAAACTCCGTCCTTCTCTCTCGCCTTCATTCGCTCGTTGTCTTCTCTTCAACTACCACATTTCATGTACAGTACATCTCACTTTTCCCTACCCCGCCTGCGAAGTTCCAGCTGTTCCGAGTCTGTTCTTTCTCCCTCCCTGGCTCGAAAGCCCAACTGTCTATCGGTCGCTTCTTCCCCGCTCTCTTTTTCTTGACACACTTTTCACTCTACATTTCTCATTGCCATTGCTGTGTACACAGATGGCCTCTAAGTCTTCGGAAGGCGTAGGATTCGCATCAGTGTTTCCGGACAGCGTCGTACAAGGCATTTACTATCTTCGACTAGTATTTTTCACTTGCTGAATATATCCATCCTTAACAGCACTACCCGTATTGCATCTATGCCTGTGTTCATCATTTGTGGTTGTCTCAGACTCCCTTAGTGCTTTCAGGCTATATCAAAAATTTGATACCCACACCCTTAGTCCTCCGTATCCAACTTTGCTACGCCACACCCCGCCGCATCTTTACCAACATAAAGATATGTTTTTTGTTGGGTCCCTGGTCATGTTGAAAAAAACGTACAGGGCAATGAACAGGCCAACACTGCTGCGCGGTCAGCAGTACATGACCTACCATTTTCTTATATAGGTATCCATTACGACTATTTTGCCGCAATATCTTCCCACCTTCACACCCGTTGCAACAACGTTGGTCTATCTATGCTCGGCAACAAACTTCAATCTATTAAACCGAGTATAGGTTACTGGCCGTCTTCTTATCACCAGTGTCCGAGGTTGGAGACTACTCTCTCCCGCTTCGCATTGGCCATACTCCGTTTACTCCATGGATATCTCATGGAGAGCGTCTTGC
Organism: Cherax quadricarinatus; assembly: GCF_026875155.1. NCBI lineage: Eukaryota > Metazoa > Arthropoda > Malacostraca > Decapoda > Parastacidae > Cherax > Cherax quadricarinatus. Next base: position 15,986 of record NW_026502059.1, on the reverse strand, counting down.
TCCTCTCTGTGAGAAATTTTGCCAGGCTCCATATCAGTCACCCACATTCTGTTGGACCTGGCCCACTTTATAACGAGCACGCAGAATTACCTCTGTCTCGTTTCGCTCCGCTGCTCTCATTCTTTAACCTTCCCTTCTCCGCTGATGGGACCCACCTTTCATCCAGGACTCTTCTCATTGACTTTTTGACAACAACTGACTTACTTCACAAATCTGATACCTTCAGCCCTTTCAACTTCCAATCTCTTGCTACCTTCTACCCCCCGTTACTATCCCCTGGCCCTCTGTTTTCTGTAACCTGCTGATCATCCCCCTTCCCTTCTGCCATCCAATTCCCTTGCTTGCTTCCCTACCCTGCAGCGCTGTATAGCCCTTGTGGCTTAGCGCTTCTTTTTTGATTATAATAATAATCAGAATAAGCAATGAAGACATTCCTGGCACTAAAATAACATTTCCTCTGTTCATTAGTCACGTCCCCATCCCCCTCTTACATTCTTTTGCTTTCCACTTTGAATTTTTATTCTCACAAAAATATAGAATATTTAATGTTATGCAGACTACTGCATTGGTGTAGAAATGCTATAAATAATATCAGCACACTTGTGAAAGAATATTAGACTCACCAGTTGACGTGTATTGGACGCATAGCATGATTTGTTTACTTTTGAACTTTGGTAAAAATCGAACATTTCTGCTACTTTGAGCTCAATTTCAAGGTACTTTTCATTGTAAAACCAGCCAAAATCATCTCAATTTCTGTAATATGTCTTCCATTCTATAAAATGAGACCAGGGAAAACCTAGATACAACAATAAATACCATACAAAAATCAGTGCAGAAGTCGCTGCTTTAATCAGAAAAAAACAGAAACGGTCCAAGTTTTTTTTTCTCATCACGCACTGTGTGCTGCAGGATTTTTTTTATACCACGCGCGCACTGACCACAGACCATTCTTTCATATGTAGGCCTACCAGCTTTCTCTCACTAGATTTGAAGGCGCTAGAATTTAGGCATACTAGTACGTCAAAAACCTTGGCTCGTAAGCCGTACTAGTATGGCTGAAGCCCTGAAAGGGTTAAAGTAAAATAAGACATTTAATGTGCCCAAGAGAGATAATTATTACGTAGTGTTACTATGGCGTCATGAGTAGAGAGAGACTTACTGATTTTAATGTGTTCCCCTGCAAACACACCAAAGGGGCAAAAAAAACCCCAAAAGTGGTGGTAAGTATATTTTAGATACAGTACATCAAGTATAATTATCAGAGTACATATAAAATACACAATAACTTTAAAACACTTGAAATTTTTGAAAGTTTCTAGACATAATAGATGTGCTCACGGAGAATGTGAACAAACTGGGTGGGGCGAGTCGTATTTGAAAGACCGCTTGCCATATAGCAAATTTTGGTCATAATTTGAAATGCCTATTAGTTGGAATGCCGTAAAGCCGGGGCCATACTGTACTTAACAAATCAAAATAGTAATTAGACTTGTTAGCCTTTGCAAAGAAATAAAATCTTTAAAAAGATTATCATCAAATCTTAATGTAGTTTACAATATACAAGAAACAATGGTGTCAAAGAAAGTCGTCTAATAGCATGCATTCAAGCGAACTATCATGAAAGACAATCTTGTTGAGATGAAAGCTAAATGAAGCATGTGAATGGAATTTGAATCAATGATGGTGGAAAACATATTGCTGCACAACACAAAATGTTCCCAAAGTCGAGTGGAAAAAAACACCAGAAATTCTGAGGAGGACAATTGCCATCACCTATCTGTGAGACAACCTTCTCAACACCGCACATATAAAAACAAAAGCCAGAAACCATCTTGATAAATGTGATGACATGATGCATGACTACTTCTCAAAAAAAAAAAAAAATTAACATCATCACTAATGAATGTCAAAAATACCTGAGTCACTAGATAAGCAAAAAGCAATTTTTTACTGTCCATATTTTGAATATAATTAAAATTTTTGAAAAAAAACTGAATACATATAAGTCTATATTCATAACTCTCACAGATCTACTTCACCTATAGATTTGTTTTAGAGCTGTAAAAATGAATTACTCCTGTGGTTTAGCACTTAGTTTTTAATTAAATAAGAAAACAACTAGCTATCGAAAGTAAGTTTTCGGAAGGAGAATGACAGCTTTAAAAACATTTTTGACAGGAGGGGTTAAAAAAATAAAAAGACAAGTGAGGGGGGTACAGGCACTAATACATCTTTACATCACTTATGGTATATGTAATGTAACAATAAATCCCCTAGACGCCTCATTATAACTCAACAATATCTGCTATCAGAATAATCACTCGTCCAAATTCCCCAGATAACACACACCCCGGCAAGCTGTAACTCTCAAGTACTTCCCCTGCATACTATATACAATACATGTACATATATTATATATAGTCCCAGGGGCAGATCTACTATGACACTAATGAAAGCTTAAGCTTCAAGGGCCCCTAATCCCAAGGGGCCCCCTAAAGCAACTTTATTCAATTTGATTAAAATTTGGGTCCTACTGTATGAGAGGGGTTGTAAGGGGACCGACATAACCATTTCAAGCTTCGGGAGCCCAAAAACAATAGTCTGCTACTGTACACATCACTCACAGTGAATATTAATCTTGCTCTAAAAATTCTTCTGGAAATTTATAAAAGAATTCACACACCCATTACATAAAAAAAAAAAAAACATACCTTTGATATTCCACATATTCAACTCAATCTGAGCAGATAATCAATGAAATTGAAAAGGTATACAATTAACTAACAGAGATTTTAAAAGTTGCGACTGATACAAAAATATTTTTTAAAAACACCACCTACCCAAATATATGTAATACAACCTGTTATCCAAATATATCTAAATATAACCTGGTTTATCCAAATATGGATATCTAAATTCCCGTGAGAAGTTCTAAACTTATTACTGTATCCCACTATACCTAATAATCATTATTTCTAAAACTGTTCAATATAGTTTTGTATTAAGTTACTTCATATTAACAGTGATTTTTTAACATTGAGTTTTGTAATCTTAAAATAATCATCACATTTAACAATCTCCCAACAGCTCATTTAGCATTCAAATTAGAATTCATTCCTAAATTCTTGTACTTATGGTTTTAAACCAGATTTTTTTTTGATCAGTTACACAGATCATGGCAATTCAGTTTTTTTTGACAAAGTACTTTGCTGAAAACCAAACGATTTAATTTTGACTAAATATAAGTTATCTGCATCTATTTTTTTTATCTTTTTTTTAGAAGACTTTTCAGATCAGGTAACAAAAATGTTGATAAAGTAATAATTGTTAACCATAAATCTGAAAATCAGACATTATTTCTATTCATAATGAAACATAACAGTTACTAATCTTTCTGCAGGAATATTACAGAAGAGAAAAAACGTGTTTTCATCACTGCCACAAGGAGCGTTGAAACCCCTGAAACCCTCACCATTAACCTGACCAGCCGGCATGGTTCATAAAATCCGTGTAGTGGTGTGCGCCAGCGAAACAGCCTGGTTGAATCAGGTCCTGATCCACCATGAGGCCTGGTTGTGGACGCGCCACAGGGGCATTGGCCCATGAAACACCCTCCAGGTAATACTGGGGGTAACCTTATGCACTACCACAGAAAAATGTAATTTTCAACCAAAAAATAAAAAGACTAATACTATGGCCCATTTCTAGCCTTTTCACTGTGTCCTATACGTGGTAATTTCTCAATTACAGAAGAGGTTCATCAGCGGAGTAATCTGGGTTGAAGATTAACATACACTATTAGTACCTTTTATTCATTCTCAGAGCCTGGACACAGGCCAGGCTCATCTGGCGCAGCCTACCAACCATAGCTTGTTACAGTTAGGTGGGTCCACTGAATCCACACATCCAACACAGCGTGGTTGATCGGTACCATTTATTTTAGTCAATTTCAAAATTATTTATTATTTGTTCCCTTCCGACTGTTAAAAAAAATATATCCCTATTACAAAAGAGTTGCATTATTGAGAAACAGAATGTACATAAAAAAGTTAATAAAATTCTACAGAATAAAAGTAAAATTAGTTTAAGTAATAGTTTGATCCACTTGAGTGTATAATTAAATCAGAGGATCAACTTAATTACTGGTAAATTGACGCTGAATAAGAAAATCAAGATCTCAAGAGAATTATGATAGAAAATATAACTCTGCATCCATCCTTGGTGTAATATACAAACTTGCCAAAGATTCATAAACAAAGGAGTCCCACTTAGTCCTCTGTCTGAGTCCTAATGGGAACATTTATACCTCAATTAGAATGTCCTAATCCTTTCTTAGAACTGTGTCTGTAAATCATTAACCTGTAAAATAAAAATTCTTATGATATGTCAAAACATATCACCAGTTAATGGCTAGGCTTATTTGGGGAGCAGATTTGATATATGAGACTTTTTTAGCATACTGTATTAAGAGTTTATTTACCTAATGCATATTCCGGTGTTTGAAACTGCAGCAACACACCTAAATCGCTAATAACCCACAAAAAGTAACAGTATGAATACACTAAATCTCCATCCCTGGCAACCACCCCCCCCCCCCCCCCCCACTCTTCATAGAGTTCTAAACTTACTCCCTGTGCCAGTACATCCACACTTCCACTGTGTCAATTCTTACATCTAACAGGACCTTAATTCCAATATTAAACCTTGACCTAAAAAGCTTTCTTCAATAGTTGAGACAGAAACCCACAGGCATAACACCAACACAAACATCACTCTGACATTCCCTCGTTCCCGACTAAACTTTACAAAAATTCAATGTATGTCCAAAGGCCCTAAATCTGGAACACCCTAACCCTGAAAAACTAGAACTGCAGACACATTCATCACCTTCAAAACCACCACTAGAAAACATCTCATCTCTCCGATAAATACCCCGTCAACGTTAATACATGAAAAACCACCTGTGGTTCACACTTACATCACTCATCCCCTGACCATAAACACAGAAATATCATATCTTAATCTAAAATAAGAATCCTAACTAGTCATAAGTTGGCCTGAGATACTCCAGTACTGAAACTATGTATTGTGCCGGAAAAAAAACAAAAGCATTCACATTGCTAAACTCACAAACTAGTATTTAGTCATATCGCCATAATACCAATTCCCTCATAACTTTTTGTAATATTTTAAAGTTAAGAATTAATCTAAGTCTGCCCGAATGTCCTATCCATGCTAGGTGTTCTATGGCCCCCTCTGTAATTAGTATTTTACTATCATGTAAACCACACAATAACCAAATTCTGTAAACTCAGCATTTTAGACCTTATAGAGATAAAACGAGATTTAACTAGGTGAAGTACACAGATTGCAACTCATGTGACCATTTAATTGTTGGCAATGTTTCACTCTCCAGGACTAGGTCTAGTTGTAACGGCTTGAACGAAATTCCTGGATTGTAACGTGCCATAATAAAATGTACATAACCTGCATCTTGTCCATTACCTAACAATATGTCGGTAATTTTAACTATTATTACTAAGATTTAACTCAAAATAAATTAAAAAAAATACTCTAACTAACATCTATGTTTCATTACTTTTTTAATAACAAGGTCCATAACACACAGATAAAGTATGGCAACAGGCTATCCAGTAGGACCACACTCTTTAAATCTTCTTTCAACAAACCAGCCGTATCCCAACAAGCAGGGTAGTCAAAAAGAAAAACAAAAGTTTCTCTTTCAAATTAGTAATTTATACCAGGAGAAAGGGGTTACTAGCCGCTTGCACCCGCTTTTAGACGCTCTTACAACACCATGGCTTACGGAGGAAGAATTCTTTCCGACTTCCCCATGCAATAAAGAGGAATAAACAAGAACTAGAAAGAAAATAGAAAACCCAGAGGTGTGTGTGTGTGTGTGTGTGTGTGTGTTGTGTATATATATATATATATATATATATATATATATATAATATAATATATATATATATATATAATATATATATATATATATAAATGCCATGCGCTTGTACGTATGTGTAGTGTGACCTAAGTAGAATAGCAAAACGAACCTGAAAATCTTGCCATGTTTGAGACCAGAAAAAAGACTCCAGCAATCCTACCATCATGTAAAACAATACAGGCTTTCGTTATTACAATTACTCTGGCAGGATGATAGTACCGTCCCCTGGTGGTTGCGTACAACGAACCTACACCTATAACTCTTTGTAAATATATACAGTATATACATTTCTATGTAAAGATTTAAGTTTGTATAAATGTCCTATTAACTGTACAACAACACCTTTTTAAGAAATACATGTATGTGGATAATACAAGCCCAGTCCTGTGCTCAAGGACCTTACAAAATAGTCAATCAGATCCAGGATGAACCATCAACGGGTAAGACCTCGCATCTGCATGACTTTTCTCTGACAAAAGTTTACACACATTCACAAATGCACACCACAAACTCAAATAGGTATTATTTACATCTATAACAACCACAAAAAAAATCAGTCCGTAATGACTGGCAGTTACTGGCCTTATTAAATAGGAAAATTAACTTAGTTTATAAACACTACATGAGAGATAGTGAGTAGCTTTAATTTATATTTTCCCTTATTTTCTAGTAACCCAGTCTCATCTTTCTAATATTACAAATATAATAACAAGGAATGGTAAGGTTCCCTAAAAAAAAATGCTTAAATTGACAGTATGTGAATGTTATTCATACTCAACATTTTATGAGAAATGTCATGAGAAATGCTTCAACATGCGTTCTCATCTATTCTGGAATGACATGTAATTGTTTTATAAAATAACCATCATCCCATGTGTGTCTTGTTTATAAGGGAAATTACAACTACTAATATAATAATAATTATGGAGTAGAATACATTATAGTGAATCTGGAAAGGGTGATGACTTGCCTTTATCCATGGATGTGGGAGGCACAGAAGGTGATTGAAGTAGTCAATAGAGTCGGGTCAATTCATAATGACACTTCTCTCTGCACGATATAGAAGACCTCCAGATATCCAAATGTCTTAACAGCCTCCGACACCATAACCGAGCCTGTACTCGTCTAATAAAAAAATCTGCCAGGACTGAACCATCCTGAGTAAAAGATACGAATCAATGCATGGAACCTCTATGCAGAAATTATATAAAGCAATTAAAGAACAAACTTATACTAGAAATTGGGATGAAAGAAAAAAAGCTGTTCTTCCTTGTAAATCCCTCTTTTTTGGTTTTATAGCTGTATAGCCCTTGTGGCTTAGTGCTTCTTTTTGATTTAATAATAATTTTGGTTTTATACATTTTTTTTTATTTTTTTTACTACACATTTTTTATAGTGCCCTTTCCCCAAAGACTAAATACCAATGTAAAAAAAAATCTTATTATTACAATCATGTGCTGTATGATCTCTGTGGGTTTAGTGCTTAGTTTTGATTATAATAATAACCAAGGGGAAGTGCTCAACACATAAGGGTTATGCAATACCCGGGAAATGGGGGGGTAATTGGGTTAAATCCAAGAAAAGGAGAGAGTAACTTAATTCTTTGGAACGGGCGTGGTATGGTTTGTTTGCAATCTTGTCATTACGATTTCATGAGTCATGTCATTATGATTTCGTGAGTCCAAGGGGCCCTTTTTCCGCATCAAGGACCCCTGTCACCAATATGATTACCTGCCATTACCCAGGTGCTGTATGATCTATGGTAAAAACAGTGGTGTATGGTGGTTATTATCAGAGGGAGTGCACTGTGCTATCATGCTTGAATTACTACTCTGGTATAAGTATTACTCAAAAATGAGCATACAAACTTTTGGGGAGTTTCCATACATAGAAATTTGGGAACAGAAAAATAGTATCCCCTCATGATCCATTATATAACTGAGTTTTAAAATATATGATGGATTTCCCATCTTTGGTAGATGTGTGATGCTCACACATCTGGATGTGCACTTAAACGCATCCAGAATATAAAACCCCCTTGTCATGTACGGGGAGGGGTTGGGGTTGGAATGAGTTTTATTAGTTTTATTAATTGGGGAATATGGGAGTAAGAGAGGTCAGTAGGCAGGCGAGGTGGTAGGTACGTAATGTGAGGTCACTGGTGACTACACCTTCACCTCTCATTACTCTACTCGCCACACTACTCACCCTCTCACTGCTTGAAATAAAAAAAATTAGAATAAATAACAGGGACAGCAAATATTACTATTCTACTCACAGTTTATTATTTATTATTTATTATTAAGTCCTTGTACAATAATGTATTTGGGAACAGGAGAACATTATTGTGGTTTAGATAAGTGGGATGGTATGTATAAGCAGCGAGACAGGGAATACAATCAACTTGACCAAAATGAATGTAACTTACAATATAGTTCAGAGGACAGTTCACTACAGGAACTAAGCCACAGGTCCCAAGACCTACACAGCACGAGTACTGCGGCAAGCCAGTACTCTGCCCAATGCCCTCATTCAAGGGGGGCTCCTTGTTGTGGTGAGGCTCTTGGTCTGAGGAATTAGACCTGTCGGTCTCCTTCCTCAGACTGAACCTAATTACCCGCAATCCCCCCTTCCCTATCCATTCTCCCCTTTTTCCTTTCCTCCTCCTCCCCACCCCTCCCTTTTGCCCTTCCTCTTTTTGGCCTTTGGATTTCTCCCACAGGCACGCTAGTTCCTAGGTAGGGGAAAGGATACCGGGGTCCATCCCGTTCCATTGAGGTTCTTGGCGGTGGCATAGTTTGTCATGGAATCTGGTATCGCCTGGGGATGTCCCGATCCCTCTCCGGTATCCGGAGTGTAGCTTTGGGTGTCTTTCGGGCGACGAATGTATCTCTGGAAGCCACGTTTCGGATTCCAGGGGTGGTGGCCGAAGGAGGTATGCCTTGTGGGGATATCCGGCCTCCCTCTTCTTTTGTTCACCGAGGTAGCTTGGCAGATGTGAGGTTGCTATCCCGGATTGCTAGTTTACTGGCATGAAGGGTAGGGTATGGCACGGGTTCCATGCTGCATCTGTACTACTAGCGGTGCTGAGGTCCTCTTGGGCGCGGAGGGAGATTTCCGGCCCTTTCATTCCTCCTGGGAATTATTCCTCCCCGCTCCCCCCCTTTTTTATTTCTTTTTTTTTATTTTTATTTTCTTTCTTGTTTTTTTTAAAAACCAAAAGCAAAGGAGTAACCTAACCATGGAGAACCCAATCTATGAACCCACTACCCCGGGCCCTTCTTGATACCGCACCCCATTCTGACCCTGCCTTGTTTTTAGGCCACTCTTCGGACACTCCTGATGCCCCTGTACCTCTTGCTGGTGCTGTTTCTCACCCGCTGCAGGTACTGGGCTTGGACTGACTCCTTTGATTTGTTGACCTCCGCTCTCCTTGACTATGCTTCTGGCCTCTCCTCTACGGTACGGCAGTTTTTGAATTGTCAGCCCGTTTCACGACGGACCAACTCCGGTCCTACTCCTAAACGCCAACGTCAATCTCCTGATGATGTTCCTTCGTTACCTTCCCATTCTACTCGGAAAAGACCGACACATCATGCGCTCCCTCTTCCCGCACAGTTTCGGACCACACAATGGACTAAATTCTTTACTTAAAGACCGACTACTTCTGCCTATCTTTCTGACTATAGTATTGGCAAAGCGCTCCTGCGTCACGTGGTAGAGATATTTCATTTCATGCTCTGAAGAGCGGTACGCGCATCGTCACTGTCCAGAATACTATCCAAGCTCATGATCTTTCTCTCCTTTCGCATATCGATACTACTCCTATCACTATTGAAAACGTCTTCCTCTCAATTCTTGTAGTGGTACTGTCATTCTGCCCCATACCATAGTCCAACAGAATTTCCAGTCATGTGCAATGACATTCTTGAACAGCTGGAACTCTAGGATCGTCCAATCCTCATAGTCGACACTTATGTCCTTCCTGCCCGTGGACGGAGACGTTTACCCTTGCAATGTGGCTCGATTAACTTTCGACAGCCGAGAACTCCCGTCCTCTGTTTATGTCGCGGAACATAGGTTACAATTTCGAAAGGTGATCCCTACACCGCAACAGTGTAGAAATTGCTGGCGTTTTGGTCACCCAGCGAAATATTGCAGATCTATAGCCAAATGCCCAGTTGTGGTGCTGACGACCATTCTAATACATCTTGCAGTCAACCTCCATCTTGCCTTAATTGTAATGAAGCTCACCCTTCGTACTCCGCCATTGCCAGGTCTACTTAAATGAGCGTGAAATCCATTTGCCTCAAAGAGGCAGAAGGTCTCCCTTATGCTATGGCAGTTATTCATCTCCGCCTCCAAGGAAGACTACCCCGTGTTTCTTATTCTCGTGTTTCAAAACATCCCCTCACTTCTGGGGTCCCATCTTCTGCAGCCTCCTCTGTTGTTACCCCTCCCATAGCCACTCCGGCATCTAATCCTTTTGCTGTCCTTGGCTCTGACGTCCCGGCTACGACTCAGACTGTTCTCACATCTTCGCGTCCTTCCTCACAAGCCCCAGTATCGACAAGACCTCGTACGACACCTTATACCAATCGCCCGTCTACTCAGAAGTCCAAAAAATCCACATTGCTCAAATCTTCTTTGCCCCTTCCTTCCCTTCTTCCACCTCCACACTTTACCTTTCCAGTCTCTGTGCCTAGTTCTTCCCCTCTCTCTGGCTCTATGTGGGAGGCTGGAATGAGGGGAGGTGTGGGGAGGCTGGAATGAGGAAAGGTGTGGGGAGGTTAGAGTGTGGAGGTTCACCCTCCTCCTCGTACTATGCCTTCCACACCCGTCCCCTCCCAAGTTTCTCCCTCTTCTGCCTCTTCTGTCCCCCCCCCCCACTTCATCTCCAGTCCCTACATTCTTTCGTCCCCCTCTACTTTGGTACAGCCTATTACTGTCCCAATCTTTACTCACCCTCCTCCTCCTACCTCCAATATGGTCTCCCATACATCTTTGAATTCAGAAACACTTGAAGCCATTTCAGAATATATTGCAGAGACTAAACCTTAAATGAACACTGATTCCCTCCTGTTCATTCTCTTCCTCTCCTCCATCTTCACAACTCCATTCTTCGCAATGCTCGTTCCTTCGCTGCTTGAACGTCTTCCAATGCCACCACACGTTGACTTCTAACCCCTCTAGTCCGTGGGTTTGCCTTCCCTACGGATTCCTGGTATTTCTTCATTGCCAATCATGGCCTATTTGTTGGAATATCCGTGGCCTCAGGAGTAATCGGGGTGAGCTTCAGATGTTGCTTTCCAGATTTTCCCCTGTTGGGTTGCTTACAAGAACCAAAATTACACTCAGCGTTTTCCAACCTATCTCAGGCTATAATTTATGTATTCTTCAGATCCTTTCTCAGATGGGACCTTTAATGAAAGGCCTTCTACGCAATGATATTCTGTACTGTCAACTATTTGTCCATACCTCGCTGCATCACACTGCAGCCCGTATTTCCACTTGAATAAGTGGTTTACAATATGTTCTTTATATCTCTCTCCTTGAGCATTTTCTATCCCAGATTTTGCCTTTCTAGTTTCATCCTTACCACCACCACTTCGGTTACTTGGTGATTTTAACGCCCACCAATTCCTCTGGGGGGTCTCATTGTGACTCGCGGGGCCCATCCAGTTGGAAGCTTTCTCGCCTCTCACCCCCTGTTTTAAATTTAGGTTACTTCCACCCATTTTGATCCTCGTACTCATACTCTATCTTGCATCGATCTATCAGTCTGCTCTTCCTCCACTGCACTAGACTTCACCTGGTCTGTTCTACCAACTTACAGGGACAGCATCATTTTCCATCATTCTTAACTTCTTCACATTCACCACCTTTCCATAGCCCTCACGGGCAAATTTGATTGGGCAAATTGGGAACCTTTATCGCAACCTCACTGCTTTTTAGTGAGGTTCCTTCTTCATCCCCATTGATGAGTCCTACACCTCTTCTCGATGTCAGTTGTACCGCAGCTTCTCATTCTATACCCCAAACCTCAGGCAGGCATTCTGAGAAGTGCGTGCCTTGGTGGTCTGCTTGTGCTCGTGCAGTACGTTTGAAACGCACTGCATGGGGCAGGTACCGGTACAATAGAACCGCTGGGGAACTTCTTGATTTAAGCAGAAGCGTGCGAAACGCTCGCCGGTCATCCGTGAAGCTAAACGCACTTGTTGGGAGATTGTTTCCACCATCACCCCTGCTTTCTAGATGCAGTCTGGAAAAAAGTGAGGAAATTTAGTGTAAAACTCTTGCCGGTCCTGTTCTTTCGGGTCACTGGTGTTCATGTAGCAAACCCTCTCGACATTGCCATTTTAACTTGGCAACATCTGTTCCGTATTTCCGGGGGCTCCATTTTATGCCCCTCGGTTTCTTTCCTCAAGTCTGCGGAGTGTACCCCTTTGGACTTTTTTCCTCAGAGAAGACAGTAAAAATGTGCCTTTTACACTTCAAGAACTGGAGGCAACGCTCTCAGCTTGCCGATCATCGGTAGTGGGCCTGACGACATTCATATTCATATGTTACAACATTTGAATCAGTCAGCCGTTGTAGTCTCTTATACCTCTTCAATTTTATTTGGGCACAAGGATTTTCTTCCCCAGCTGTGGAAATCTGCCATTGTTCTCCCTTTCCACAAACCGGTACTACAGGACATGATGCCTCCCACTATCATCCCATCGCTCTTACTAGTGCTTTTGCAAAGTGTTTGGAACGTCTCATAAATTGACATTTAATGGGTATTTAGAGACACACAACAGTCTCTTCCTAGTCATATGGCTTTTTTTAAGGGCCGTTCTACCATAGACCCCTTACTACGTTTTGGAAAACGTATGTTCGTAAGCCTTTGCGAATAATCATTTATTGTCATATTTTTTGACCTTGAAAGGCATAGACACAACTTGGAGGTATATTATTTTGGCCCAGGCCCACTCCTTAGGCCTCCGAGGCAATCTACCATCCTTCCTTAAGAACTTTTTTAACTGACAGACATTTCCGTGTTCGAGTCAATAATGTTCTTTCCCCCTGATTTGTCCAAGCTGAAGGTGTCCCTCAGGGATGTGTTCTAAGCACAACACTTTTTCTCCTTGCTATAAATGATTTGGCCTCTGTCTTCCACCAGTATTTGGTCATCCTTCTTGTTGGTGACTTCGCCATTGCTTGTGCGGCCGCGACTGTCATCTAATGCAGTTTTCCAGCTTGGGTCGCCCCGTGTTTCCACTTGGGCCACACGCATGGGGGGTTTAAATTTTCCAGTACAAAACTCAACAAATTACTTTCACTAGATGCCTGTCATCTCCGATCATCCTTTGTATCTCTATGGCTCCCGTACCCCGGAACGTGATACCAGTCAGGTTCTAGGCCTTCTCTTTGACCGTAGGTTTACCTGGAAACCTCACATTACCTCTCTGAAGGCAACTTGTCACAGCCGGCTAAACCTTTTTAAAAACCCCTTGCTCATCTTTCCTGGGGAGTGATGTCGAACTCTGCTTCGCCTACATTCACCCCTCGTTTTATCGAAACTCGATTATGGTGACCAGATTTATTCCGCGGCCTCTCCTGCTACTTTTTGGTAGCCTTAACTCTATCCATCACCAAGGATTATGTTTGTACTTGGTGTTTTTTTCGCTCTTCCTCTGTTGAGAGCCTCTATGCAGAAGCGAATGTTCCATCCTTGTCTGATCACCGTGATGCCCATTGCCTTCGCTACTTGTATGCTCTCACGATCTCCACAATCCTTCCATTTATAGAATGGTCACCGATATTAGTAAAACATTCTTTATTCATTTGCCGCCCCTGTTTGCTCTTTTCCCTTTTCTCTTCGCCTCATTCACTCTTGTCTTCCCTTCAGTTTACCACCTTTATATGTTCATTTTAGCATTTTCACTTTTCCTACCCCCCTGGGAAGTTCACTGTTTGGTCTGTTCTTTTTCACTCCCTTGCTTGAAAGCTCAACTGCCTTGGTGGCTTCCCCGCTCTCTTTTTCTTGATCACTTCCACTCCCATTCTCATGCCACCCTGTGTACACAGAGGCTCTGAGTCTTCAGAGGCGTTGGATTCCCCAGCAGGTTTCCGGACAGCGTCATGCGGGGCATTTACTATCTTCGGCTAGCATTTTACTGTTGAATTGTAAAAGCCATTCTTGCAGCACATATTCGTATTGCATCTATGCCTGTGTCATCATTTGTGGTAGTCTCAGACTCCCTTAGTGCTCTACAGGCTATACGAAAATTTGATACATCTCACCCCCTAGTTCTCCATATCCAACGTTTGGGTACGCCGTATCCTCAGAAACAAAATATTTTTTTTGTTGGGCCCCTGGTCAGTCGACGTACTGGGAAATGAAGGCAGCACTTTTTGTGCAGTCAGCAGTACAACCTCCCAATTTTTCCTATAGAGGTTTTTTCTTTTTGGGATTTTTTTGCTGCAATTTACCAACCCCCCTTCACCCCTTTGGCAACAACTTGGTCAACTCTGTTGGAAACAAATTTCATTCTTTTTAACCCGAGAAGGTTACTGGCCACTTTTTGTCATCTGCCAGGTTGGGAGAACCCTCCCGTCTTCGCATTGGCCAACTCGTTTTAAACCCGGATTTCTGGAGAGGCCCCGGTACCTCTCTTGACGTGTCAATTTCCCAGTACGATTAGCCACTTTCGTTAGATGCCCCCCCTCATCAAGACCAGCAGAATTTTCCTCCAATGCCGTCTTCGTTCTATCTCTTCTTTACTTCCCCGGCGGGGCCCTCCTTTAATCCCTGCCTCTCATTGATTTCTTGAAAAACGACCGTTTTATCCCAACCTGTGGATCCTTACGCACTCCCCTCAGCCCTTTCAGCTAGTTCTTGCTGCCCTTTTCCCCCTTTCCCCACCCCTTTCTCCGCTTTACCGTAACCTTTACTCATTCACCCCCCTTTTTGCCCCCTGTCCCTTTTGTTTCCCTTTCCCTCCCCTGACGCTGATGCCCTTGGGTTAGCGCTTTTTTTTTTTTAAATAAAAAAATAATAAATCCCTGACCGCCGGCTGTGGTTCAAAAAACATGTAGGAGCAGCAAAACCCCGGGTTGATCGGGCCCTTTACCACCTGGGGGCCTGGTTGTGATCGCCGGGGGGGCATTGGCCCCAGAAAAAAACCCTCCAGGTATATGGGGGTAACCTTATGCCTCCACAAAAAAAATTTTTTAAAACCAAAAAAAAAAAGACATAAACTATGCCATTTTAGCCTTTAATTTTGTGTCCTATACTGGTAATTTCTCTTTCGAAGAGGTTCATAGTCGGAGTAATCTGGTTGAAGGATTTTAAAATACATAGTACCTTTTTTTCTATTTTCAAGCGGCCACAGGGAGGCTGTCTGGGGCTACCTAATAACCAGGGTGTTGTGTTTGGGGTCCACTGATCCACACATCCAACACCCTGGTTTATCTGGTCCCCCTTTTTTTTACAATTTCAAAATTATTATTATTTTTTTTGATGTTAAAAAAAATAATCCCAATTTAAAAAGAAGTTGCAATTTTTGGTAAACAGAATACTAAAAAAATTAATAAAATTCTTTCAGATTAAAGTAAAATTAGTTAATTTTAGTTGATCCCTTGAGTGTTAATTAAATCAGAGGGTCAACTTTTTACTGTTTAAATTTTACCGAAGAAGAAAAATCAATCTCAAGAGAATTTTGATAGAATTTTTAACCTGCTCCCTCCTTGGTTTAAAAAACAAACTTGCAAGGATTTCAAAACAAGGATCCCACTTTGTCCGTTCTGAGTCCTATGGGCAAACCCAATTTTGAAGTCTTAATCCCCTTTTTGTAGTGGTCTGTAAATCATTAAACCCTTTAACCCCCCAAGGAAGATTTTTTGATGGGTGAGGGGTTTATTTGGGAATTTTACTTGCCCATTCCCCCAATTAAGCCGAATGCCTTCCACATCCCCCCCCCCCCGGGGCTTATAATCCTCCCCGGGTTTTTGCGCTTCCCCCTTGACTATA
>NW_026502050.1:0-10989 GCF_026875155.1 Cherax quadricarinatus | reverse complement strand
TTACGTATATGCCCCCTTTACATCAACAATGTGTCTCTTAAATCTTCTGTACCATATTATGTAATAAAATATTCCTATTGGTAAAAAAAATATGAAAATATGGGGTTGGTAGGGAAAGTGGAATATTCAAACGGCTTCAGGAAGAATTCCAAATTTCTTCTTGAAGCCTTTTTATCCACTTCTCCGAGGCTATGGGTCCCACAATTTACACCAGAGGTGGACCCATTATATATATATATATATATTATATATATATATATATATATATTATATATTATATATATAAATATATATATATATATTATATATATATATATAAATATATATATATATATATATATATATATATATATATATATATATATATATAAATATATATATATATATGTATGTATATTGCATACATTCATGAATACGCACATGCAGTACATACAAGAAGAGGAGAGATGTTCGGCAGAGACGGAAATTGTTATAAGAGAGCATCGTTTATTGTGTGCGGAATTTAAACTTTCATCATGACGGGTCTGTTTGGTCCCCGAACCATGACGGATCAATGTCTGGTCCCAGCACCATGACTTAAGTCTGGATGGTCCGAGCAATGTGGAAGGTCTTTGGTCTCAGCAGAATAAGGGGTCAGTTCTTGCCTCTCTCTCAGGAGTTTCACGTAATTTAAGCAGTTTCATAGACTAAGAGCAAACTTCTCCATGTTGAAAACTCATCAAAATTACGGTTAAGTGTATCGGTCACAGAATGTTTCTTATCCCACCAAGTGATGAGGGAAGAGAGAGTTCTTTGTAGAAATTTGCCGTCTGGTCAGGTGTAATGACCTCTTCTAACATTACTGGTGTACACCAAGTGCCTGGTTTGAGAATTTCTTGTTGAAGCTTTCCCACCACTGTGTTGGTGGAATATAACTGTCCTGGACCCTAGTTCGAATCTGCACCTATGTACATACTATGTATGTATGTACGTACGTATATATATATATATATTATATATATATATATATATATATATATATATATATTATATATATATATATATATATATATATATTATATATACATACGTACGTACATACGTACATAGTATGTACATAGGTGCAGATTTCGAACTAGGGTCCAGGACAGTTATATTCCACCAACACAGTGGTGGGAAAGCTTCAACAAGAAATTCTCAAACCAGGCACTTGCGATCTTGGCTTAAATAGCAACGCTCATCTTGCCATATAGGACAAGTAAAAATTTGTGTATGCAATAATTTCGCCAATATCATTCTGAACCTAACGAAAAAAATATATTTCACTGTGTTTGTTTAGTATTAAATTATTATAAACAAATCTAAAATATATTTAGTTGGGTTTGGCTAAAATAAATTATTCTTGTTATAATAAGGTTAGGTAAGTTTTCCAAGATTCTTTTGGTGCAAAATTATAATTTTTTACATCAACATTAATGAAAAAAATATATCTTTAAAAGTATAAGAGAAAATTTCAGAAAGGACTTAATTTTAAATGAGTTCTTGCTAATTGACCAGTTTTACATTATATATTTTACATATATATATATATAATATTATATATATATATATATATATATATATATATATATATATATATATATATATATATATATATATATATATATATATATATATATATATACAGGGAGAAGACTTGGAACTCCTCCTCAATCCCTCCAAGTGTGAAATCATCACAGCGAACCAGGAATTAATCAATGTCGTGCGACGAATCCTCCCGAAAGTCTCTACTACCACTCCGTCCAACAGTACTCTCTTGGGAGCACCGCTGGGTCACCAGGCCATCGACACAGTCCTCAAGGACAAATTGAATGACCTGATGAGAGTGGAGGAGAGAATAAGCGATCTTGATGCCCATGATGCTCTGTATCTTCTCAAAAGGTGTCTTACTATGCCAAGACTCACTTACTTCCTGAGGTGTGCACCCTCTTTTGACAACCCAACACTCGACGAATATGACGCACAACTGAGATCAACCTTTAAGAAGGCACTGAACCTGTCACTAGAGGATCAGCAATGGGATCAGGCAACCCTCCCAGTGCGACTGGGAGGTATAGGGGTGCACAAAGCAACGCATGTAGCTTTACCTGCTTTTCTGTCTTCGTGTTTTATTTCCAGTGCACTAGGCAAGAAGATTGTCCCTGGACGCTTGAGAGACGTGGTAGGAGCTCAAGACCCCAGGTTTACTGAAGTAGTGATGCGGTAGGACACCCTTGCAGACTCCTCCAGTAGACCAACTCCTCCTAAAGAGTACTAACAGTCCCACTGGGACAAACCGATCATGGAAAAAATCGCCAACACATTGCTCACCAACGCTTCAGGAAAGGACAAAGCTCGTCTCCTAGCGGTGAAGGCACCACACTCAGGAGATTTCCTTCTAGCTGTTCCCAATTACTCCCTGGGCACTCGACTCTACCCACAGGCCATTCGGATTGGTGTTGCTCTTCGCCTAGCCGCCCCCATCCTCACCGAACATAGGTGTATTTGTGGCAGGGCGACAGCTGATCAGTTCGGACTTCATGATCTCGTGTGTCACACAGCAGAAGGGAAGTATGCCAGATATGAGGAGGTCAATGAAATTACGAAGAGAAGCCTCGCCATAGCCCGTTGCCCATCTCAACGGGAACCCCAAGTGCAGAGGTCTCATGATGGAAGTCATAAGCGTCCTGATGGAGCCACTATGCTACCCTGGAAGAATGAAAAGCAGATTGCCTGGGACTACACCTGTGCTGCCACATTGGCAGATACCTACTTGCCACACTCCACAGCTGATGGGGGTGGAGCTGCCAGCCACAGGGAGACCCAGAAGATCCGCAAATATGAAGACCTTCCCCCTTGCTATAACTTCATTCCAATAGGGTCGGAGATCCTTGGAGCCTGGGGCAAGTGTGCTCTAAAATTCCTCAAAGAGCTGGGTGAAAAGCTCATCATTGAAACCAAGGACCACAGGGCGACCAGCTTCCTCTTTCAGAGACTCATTGTCTCGATCCAGAGAGGAAATGCCTGCAGCATTCTGGTCACGCAGCCCACCGCCGGGGAGCTGGACGAAGTATTCGAGATGTAGCTCTGAGTTGTTATCTAGGTTGTTTTACTTTCTATTTTACTTTTGTGAATGTTTTGTCAATATATTTTGTCATTAAATAAAATATATATTAAATACAGGGGGTGGTAGGAGAAAATTCTCAAACAGCTTCAGGGAGAACCTTGAGAACCGTGTGTGACAGGTGGTGAAAGCTTCAGCTAACGGAGTTATGCAGCTTAATTACGGCCCCAGCCGCCTAGTTTTATGCAGAAGTATAAAATACACACAATTTTTCGTTTTTTTTTTTTTTTTTTTTTTTTTTTTCAAAATGCTGTTAGCAACTGGAATTTTTCTTGTTTAATTTTGTTTCCCTTTTAGATAGCATACCATATATCAGGACTGTAAAGACCTGGGTGCCGGACGGTTCGTTGGAGAGTTATATCAAACCTGTACCGAGGCAGCTGCTCGCTTGGTAGTCAATCCCTGATGAGGTAAAACTGAAGTGGTAGCAAGACTTGGTGCTCTTGATGTCTTTATCAGGGGGAAAAAATCACTTAGTACAGGTTTTCCTCACAGTATGAAGCATTCAATGTTTCCCGTGGGTTCAGCTGCAAGGTTTTTCAAAACAAAACAACAGTGTGTAGCGTGAGTTGCTATAGACGGTGGTGTCTACTAATACAGATAAATTTGTAAGTAACTTTTTGCGTCTGTGTTATAAAAAGTCAAAAATAGATAAAATTGTTCTTCACTATTAAGAAGACTGAAATAGTGTCACTACTAGCATGTGGGGGGGGGAGGTTGGTGTGGTGTTGCTACCACATGGTGGTGGTTAGGGTGGAGTGTTGTAGCTAGTCTTAAAATTGTGTATGGTGTTGCTTTAGCCATTTTCTCATAGAAAACATTCCACTTCGTAATCGTTCATGCGCTAAAAAAGTTCTTTTTAAACCCATTTTCGTAGTTCATCTCCCTGTTTATTATCAAGTGGTCCTTGTTCCTGTTTTTTTTGTGTGTATATGGTACGTAGGGTTTGAGCGGGGCGTGCGTGCCCCAGCCGTTTGGTTGTAAAAGGGCTGATTTTTCAATGGGGGCCCCATCTTGCTGTTGCTGGATTTACTCCTAGCCTCGGGGAGTGTCAGACTTGTTTTAAAAAACTTATCCAAAGCCTGCATCCATTTCCTACATTTTTTCGTTCAGTCATTCCACATCCTGACCCCCCCTGAACTGGGGAAATTTCTTGAAACCCATCTTTGTCTTCAACTTCTAAAAGGGCCCCCTTTTTCTCTTTTCCCGCACAGCGGGGCGGGTCTTTTCATGTCTGCCCTATAAATTTTGGGGGGTTTTTTTAATTTCGTTACCACGTTTTCCAGGGGTCTTCTATTTTCCCAGTTCTTTAAAACTCCCCTCCTAGGTTTTGGACATTGCCCCCCCCGGGGGTTTTTTTTTTTCCAAACTGGTTTTGCCCAGGTGAGAACCCCCTTACTGGTGTTTTATATAACCCAAAAAGCCAGGTCTAATTTTTTGATTCATGCCCTTTGATTGTAGATTAAAGGGGAAAGGAAAAAAAAGGGCCTTTGTGCTTTTGGGTTCTGTTTAAAAAACCTTGTCTTTGGGGGATTGGGAATTTTTTTACCCATTTTGGTTGCCCCATTTTTGTTAGCTTTTTTTCCCAAGTTTCCAGATTGCAAAAAAACAACGGGCTTCTGTTTTTTTTTCTCCTTATTTTTTTTTTTTTTGTTATTTTCCCGGACTTATACTATTTTGGGATCTGTTTCATCTGGGGGGGTTATTTAAATATCGGGAAACGGATGGAACAAAAAATTGGAACTTTTAGGGGAAATCGTTGCTTCTCTTAAAACCCCTGACACTATTCTCTTCATCCTGAAAATACTTCTCTTCACCCTGAAAATATTCTCTTCACCCGGACACTATTTTCTCTTCCCCCTTTCCCTCTTCTTTCCTGACACTACTTCTCTTCCCCCTTTGACACTATTTCTCTTCTCCGGGACACTTTTTCTCTTACCCTGACACTTTTTTCTCTTCATCTGACACTATTTCCCCTTCTCCTGAACTATTTCCCCTTCTTTCCTGCACCCCTTTCCCCAGGTGACTCTGCTTCCTTTTTTGTTAGGTGTTTTCTTATGAATAAGATTCCCGGGTTTCCATTTTAGTTTTTTTAGTATTTTTTTGTTTTTTTACAACAAAACCCCAGATCATTTAGTACCAGGGGGGTTTCCCGCCCCCTTATCATGCGAGTGTGAAGTCATGCTGTCTTTTCTTTTTTTCGCAAACATTTAAGTTTAAAAGGGCCCTCATTAAAAAATTAAAGAAACATTAAATTTTAGCTTTAGCTTTAAATTTTTCCTTTTCCCTTTTTTAAAGTTTTTTTCCCCTTTGTAATTTTTGCCCCCCATTTTGAGGTTTGGTCGGGCGAGGGAAAGCGCTGGACCCTTTAAATCCTTGGACTATAAAGTATATAACAAATATATTACGTAACATTACTCCTTTTCCCTTTTTCCAGCAGGAACTCTTTTACTCTCCCCTTTCCTCTTTTAGGGTTTATGCAAATCTTTTCCTCCCCTTCCCTTTATCCCATTCTTTGCTTCCGCCTCCACTGTGTAATACCAAAATGCAAAATGCTCGCTTATTCCTAGGAGTTCCTCGAGTCGGCCCCCCTAATGTCTGCTTCACTCTTTGGGTGGGTTAAATTTAAATTCCTAGTCTGTATGCATGTAGGGCGGGGAAAGGGTTGGGGTTGGGATTGGGCTTACGAAAACGTAATGGCACGATTGCAAACAAAAACCCTACCCCGGGTGAGGTTTGAACCCGCGATTTGAGGGGGGCTTGAGCTAAGGTTTTTTCACGGCCAGCCTTGGGGGGAGATTTGTCTGTAAAAAACTTGCATTTGTGGTCACAGTGGTGCCTATGCTAACCTTTTCCCATGGTGTAAAAAATTAAATTTTCCCCGGTTTTGGGTGAATCTTATTTGAAGCTAGCTGTCCCAAATGGCTAACGCGCGGTCTGGATTTTTTAGACTCTCTGGGTCGCGGGGTTTCCCAAAACCCCCCCCGTGGGATGGTTTTGGGTGGATTTGTGTGGGAGCTCGCGTTCGAAAGTGTGTGGGGTGCAAATTAAATGCATGCGGCTTTAAACCCAAAAACTGAAAGACAGAGCAAGAGGGCGCGGGCTGCTGACGTATGTGTCCCCTTTTTCCCCCCTCTGGCAGTATTTCCAACAAATTCATCTTTAAAAAAAAATTTGTCTTTTAAAGGGTAATCATAATGTTTTTAAAAAAAAGGGGACTTTTGGGTTTTCGGAAAAAAAAAAAAAATAAAAAAACACTTTCCCTAGTAAGATTTCCCCATCTATTACGTTGGAAAAAAAAAAATTTAAATGAAAAGCCTTTTAAATGCGCTGAATTTTTAAATTTGCTTGTGGCCAAAAAAGTGGAAGTTTTCCTCGTAAAAATTTTAACGTTTTCATCAAAAATGGGGATCAGGGAAAGGGAACGGGCATTGGAATTTAAAGGGGCGCATCAGGGAAAGGGGTTAGGGATCAGGGAAAGAAGCGGGCACAGGGGAAAGGGGTAGGCATAGGGGAAAAGGAGGGGGCCCGGGATGAAGCGAGCATCCGGAAAGGGGAAATTTGTTTTCAGAATGAAGCGAGGGACAGGAATGAAGCGAGAATCAGGGGAAAGGAAATTTGTCATCCCGGAATGGGGAAACGACGCATCAGGAAAAGGGGTTAGGCATCAGGAATGAAGCGAGGTATCAGGAATGGGGCGAGGCATCAGGAAAAGGGGCGAGGGCACCAGGGATGAAAACGAGGGCATCCGGAAAGGAATTTTGTTAAACAAGGGAAGGGAAACGAAAAGGGATCAGGAATGAAACGAGAAAAACGGAAAGGAAAATTTGTCTTTAGGAATGAAGCGAGGCTCAGGAATGGGGGCTTGGCCTTTTAGGAAAAGAGCGGGATCAGGAATAGACGCAGGCATCAGGAATGGGGTTTGGCATCAGGAAATTTGAGCGAGGGGATAGGGGAAATGAAGCGAGACATCAGGAATGGAATTTAAATCATAGGAATTTTAAACGAAGGGGTCAGGAATGGAATTAGGAATCAGGAATGAAGCGAGGCATCGGGAATAAAGTGAGGCATCAGGAATGGAATTAGGCATCAGGAATGGAGCGAGGCATCAGAAATGGAGTGAGGCATCAGGAATAAAGCAAGGCATCAGGAATTAAGCGAGGCATCAGGAATGGGAATTGGGCATCAGAAATGGAGTGAGGCATCAGGAATTAAGCGAGGCATCAGGAATAGAATTAGTCATCAGGAATGAAGGCGAGACATCAGGAATGGAATTAGTCATCAGGAAGGAAGCGAGACATCAGGAATGAAATTAGGCATCAGGAATGAAGCGAGGCATCAGGAATGAAGCGGATGATCCTAGGGTTAAAGAAGGCATCTGGGAATGGAAAAGAAGCACTAGAAATGGAAAAGAATAATTGTGATTGACATCTGCATAAGATACCCTAAGTATCTACTGGTGTTGCTGCGTCATGCAAGAATCATACATCTGCTTAAGGCTGAGAGAGTGACTATCTTCTATCAAGGCTGAGGGACTGATCACCCCCTAATTCCTCCACATTCTCGTGAATGTGAGTGGGTTCTGATATTAAATAAGAATTGTGGGGCCCCTTAATAGCCCAAAATGTCGTGAATGTTTTCTTTAGAAATTCCAAAAGGTGCAGCCCCCGTGTGGAGTGTGTTTGGGTGTGTTCACCAAATTGGGGTTGGGATCGAATTATAGTTTTGGTCCCTCCTCTTCAGGGTCGTACTAGGTCCACTCTCTCCCCCTGCCCCATGACTTTATCATACTTTCTTAAAGCTTGTGTAGATCCGCCTCCACTAATTACACCCCAGATTTTTCCTTTCCCTGACAATCTATAGCAAAGAATTACTTCCCTAAACCCCTGTCCCCTCATCGGGTTTTTCAACTTCAGGTGTGCCCCCCTTGTGTTGTGTCAATACTGAAAATTCTCCTATCCACCTTCTTTCCCTCTAAATATTTTTATTTGATTCGCCCCGCTATCCCTCCGTCTTCGTGTTGTCAGGCGATTTCCCCTTTAACCCCCCTCGTGGACAAAACTTTATTTTCCGGGTGTCTTGTTGCAAACTTTGCCTTCCCTTTTTCTTGAGTGTTTGCCCGTAGGGTTTCCTATGGTGCTTTTATCCAATAGGGGTTTGAGTACACGGTTTTTACGTGGTAAATGATCTTCAAAAAATTCCGAAACGTTTCTATTTTGCCAAGCCATTATGCTGCCAGTTATGGTTAATGTGGCTTCAGGAGATGTTTTCGTTATGATGTTACCTAAGATCCTTTTTTTGAGTGGTTTGCGTCTTGACCTCTTAGGCTGTACTCGTCTGGGTCTCTTTGCCCTTCCTCAGTTTTATAACTTTGCATTTCCTGGGGTTTTTAAACCTCCACGAGCCATTTTTCAGCAGGCTTGCAGCCTGTCCAGTCCCTTGTAGGCTTCCCTGTTCTCTTTTCTTGATTTTCCTTTAGTTTACGTCGTCTGCAAACATTGACTCTTGACTCTACCCCTTCCCCATATCTTTACATATACAAGAAAAACACCGGCCCCGGACGGGCCCCTTGGGGAAAACCCACCGATATATGCACCCCCATGACATCCGTTCAGAAAAAACCTTTGTTTCCTTCTGTAATTTCCCGATCCATTGCATTTACCTCCCTTTATTCCTGCCTCTCCCTTATTTTTTAACCCAGTCTTTTTGTGTGGAACGGTGTCGAAAGACCTCTTACGCCCAAAGAGATGCAGTCTCACATCCCTCTCTTTCTTTTTTTTACTTCTGTTACCTTTCGTGAAATTTTTGGTTGTGATGTGGATTTCTTCCCTGAAGCCGGCGGGTTGTATGTTTGGGTGTTCCACCACTCTTTTTGGTATTCTTCTCTATAATTTACAACAAAATGTCAGCGCCAGTGTGGGGGTTGTGTGTGTGTGTGTGTGTGTGTGGTGTGTGTGTGTGTGTAGTGTTGTGTGTGTCGGCGTGCGTGCGTGCGTGCGTGCGTGGTGCTGTTTGGGATTTGCGTGGTCCCCTTTGGTTTTTATTTTGGTCATGAGAAAAGGGTTTCCTGGGTAGTTTCACCTGGTCATAGCGTGAGGGAATTTCTGAAGGTTCGAGTGCTTGGTTTTAAAAGATTTGGCGCCCCCAGCCATGCCCTTTTCGGATGAATTCTTTTTCCATCTCATCATTTTTTGGGGTTGATATAAAAAATTAAACAGAGGCGCAATAATTTTGGGTTTAAGGGCCCTATTCGAGGCAATTTAAAACCCACACCAATTTTTCCCTAATTTTTATTTTTAAAACATTTTTAAAGTAAAAGTTTTGCCCAGGGAAACACCCGCGCTTTTTCCCCCTCTTTCACAATTTCTCCCAGATAATATTTTTAAATGTCATTCTAAATCTATTCTGTCAAATTTTCCATTATAGTGTTACGAGTTCTGTATCAGGGGCTTCTTTCCCCCTTTAAATTTCCTTAAATTATTCGTCTTCAGTAGTGTAATATTTAGTTTCAAATCTCTTTTAAATTGAAAGAGTTATTTTTTTGAAGCCAAAATTTTTTTTCGCTTTTTGCGAGTGTTATGCATGTTTTTTTTTTTTTTGCTTTAGGTTTTTTTCTAAAAGAATGGTAAGTCTTTTTCAATTTTGGGTTTTTAAATTTTTTTATTATTTGTTAATAGGTTTTGCTTCTGCATTTGAAAATTAGTGGGGTGTTGGCTGCCATGTTGTGTATCTGGAAAGTTTCAGGAAACAAGTTGATTTATTTTTTTTTTACAAGGGGGAAGCGCTAAACCCTGGTTATACAGCGCCGGGGGGGGGGGTTGTGGGGAAGGATTCAGGGTTTAATTCGGGGTGGAGCACAGATAATTCCCCAAATCAAGAGCCCCTCACCAACATCAAAGGGGCCTTCCCCGGGGGAAAAAAAGTCAGAGGAATATTTTTATTTTTTTTTGCAAATTTAACAGCAATATTTGATTTTGTCACCTTTAAATTTTTCGGGCCTAGTGGGAAATAAGTTTGGAGGGGGTTTTCATAGTTCTGTCTCCGTTTCTCCCCGGCGTACGGGTTTATTTTCTGTCGTAAAGCCATCATATCTGTTCTTAGAGTGTGTTCGGTCCCGGGCCCTTACACTTGCTATCAGGTCGTTCCCTTCCTGCCCCTCTAAGCTAAGAAAATATTTCCCCAACATCCCCGTGACTCATCTTAATTTTGAAAATTTTACTGGCTTCGTGTTTTTTTGCCTTTCGAGAGTAACCTTTTACCCCATCGATTCCTCCGGTTATGTGCATGTAACATTTCACTTCCCATCTCTCTGTACTTAAACCGCCAGGGTGGAACCCCTTTAGTTTCTCCAAGGCTTCCCTTATA
The DNA here is from genome assembly GCF_026875155.1 of Cherax quadricarinatus. Taxonomy (NCBI): domain Eukaryota; kingdom Metazoa; phylum Arthropoda; class Malacostraca; order Decapoda; family Parastacidae; genus Cherax; species Cherax quadricarinatus. Next base: position 482 of record NW_026502050.1, on the reverse strand, counting down.
TCCTGGGGTGAATTCATGGGAAAAATTGCACATTTTCCAGTTTCCTGTAGTAAGTAAGTAAATAAAAGTAAGTAAAATAAGTTTATTCAGGTATAAAAAATACTTACATGAATTATCATAAAGCAGCTATGGTAGAGAACTGGGTAACCCAAAAAAATCAGACAGAGTGACTATTATGCTTGATAGGTGTGGGTTTCATAATGTGTTGCATATTAAAGTGGGGTGAAAATGGTTTTGTTTGGTGGGGAAAGATGCAACGTAGGTGAGGGTTCGTTTTGAGATTGAATTTGGGGTGAGTGAAGGGTTTATGAAAAATGTTGTGTTTTTGGGTTGGGGGGTAATGTTTTCTTATTTTTGGTGCATAAGTTGTTTCTTAATATCTTTTCTTTCCGTTTGAGATGCACTCCGACTCTCGCTTTAAAGAAACTTTTTAAAAATCTTTTTGTAAATAAATAATATTTTGGTTTTAGAACTTCATTTTT
>NW_026502048.1:0-17626 GCF_026875155.1 Cherax quadricarinatus | reverse complement strand
GCCCCTTTTGGTGGATGTTTTAATCAAATGTTCACCCATTTGGATCTTTTTTGAGATTAAATTTCCCTACTCGGAACAAAATTTGATGGGCAGCTAGAAAAATGCTCTGAAAAACGTCATTTGGAACCAAACCAGCTCCCTGCCCCTAGTCGGGGCATCCCAATTTAGCCAACCCGGGTAATTTTTCAGTCCCTTGAAGTAGACAGTGAAAGTCTGGGACAGAGACTTGATTGGATTTTACGGGGTAATTCCATAATATTTGAAACTAAGTGATTTGTGACACTTTCCCCAAGCTCACATTAACCCAAAATTTTAAAGTAAATCTTTGTTGACAAAAACCAAGCAAGAGATTTTTTCCCTTATTTGGGTTTCGTCACAAATGTTTAAAAAGCAACCCCTGACGTATCAAAAAAGTCACTAGACTCAAGTTTCCTGTCAAATTGTTCCAATCAATTTGTGTAAAGTTAAAATCCCCATTAACAAACTTTTCACTCTAGCGCCTTTTGTTTTTCGTCCATTGCACTTCTGCACCCTGTAAGGTTGGGGGCCTAGTTTCACACCCAAAATTAATTTTTCATTCCCTCAAAAAAACTGTACCCAAAACAGATTTGTGGCAGATGTTTCTATTCTTATGTCTAACAAAACAATTTAAATTTTCCTGACATACCGCCACTCCACCACCCTTTCCCTGTTGCCCCTGTCAGTGGGAATATTTTTAAAACCCCTTTGTTGCATTCAGAAGGTATTTTCTATCCTTTAAGTTGAACAGGTGTCAGTTTAGAATAATTCTAATTTTTCCTCATTGCGAGTAATTTAGCTCTATCTTATTTTTTTAGACTTACTATTTGTTAGAAATCTTAAAGGGGGCTAGTTATCGGCCCTTACATCTCCTTTGTTTATTGATCGGGCTTTGCCTTTATTAGGGAAATTTATTTTGAATATTTTTTTTTAAAACATATTCCGAGGTATCTGGTAATATCGTGTTTTAACAATAAAACTGCAGCCCATTTTTTCCCCAAACACCCCTTCTTGAAAGTCATCAATTACCCCCTCAATCGAATTTGTATTGAAACCCCCAACCCAGAGGATGAAACCCCCTCCCTTACTTCATATTATGTTTCCTAGAAATTTTTTCCGTTATCAATGAATGGGATTGCAAGTTCCCTTTCGTACCTGTCTAGCCAATTTATAAATTACCCCGACTCCATTCATTTCTCACTCACCCTTTTAGGCAAGTGCTACATATGATAGGGGGTCCCCTTAGACCTGACTATTCTTGGCTGACCTGTTTTTATCCCGTAACCCCCGTCTCCCGTCCCCTTCCCCAAAGTATTTCCACGACTAAGACAGATATGGGGTTTTCCCTTTTCCTGACTAAATATTATCAACCTGCTGACTTGTCCCACACCAGCTCCTGGGAGGCACACCTCTGTCGACTTTTCTATCAAAAAAACACGTCCCTATATTTACCTGAGAGCTCCCCAATCAAAATTCTTACCTGATTGCGGGGAGTCGAGGGACCTTAACCTCATAACCCCTAAGTTCATGTCGGAGGCAGAGAAAAACAATTTTCCCACCTTTTCATCTTCTTTTTTAACCCTCCTTACTTCTTCTTCCTGAACTGTGAACCCTTGCCCTTTAAAACGGCTGCCCCTCTACAGGTGGAAGCATTTCCCTTTCCAGCACCGCTATTCACCTCACTCTCAAAACAAATTTGGCAAAGCTTCAGCCCCTTTTTCCTCCTGAAGAAATAAACCTTCTTCAACACTTTTTCCCGAGTTCTAAAACATACAAGAAGCCCTGGTGCTTGGTAAAAACCCCACGTAATACCCCGAAGCCGGAAGGTTGACCAACGTGACCCCGACCCCAGCGTACTGACCCTGACCCCGCGTACTGCCCGCCTGGTACGCTTTGATTTTTTCTTAGCTTATGTTCACTGGGGAAACGAAAAAGTAGGGTCAAACAGCTTTAAGGTCGTCAGTAAGATGTAAAAAAAGGGGGGATGCTGTAGTTCCTTGGATCAAGATCCGTCAGGGTGTCCACCTTGATGGGTAGTATCACCACTGGAAACCCCAGGGGGGATGGGGGAGGCGATGAGATGGTGAGATATAAAAAAGACTCGTCAATGAACTAATTTACCCGGGTTTCAAGTAATGACATTTAGGTAGAATACCCGCCTTTTTTTTTCATGTCAACTTATTTAAACTTTAAAACCGTGTTTTCTTTATTATCACCTCTGCTGACCCGGTCAACCCGGGTAGACGCTGTTAATTGGGGCAAAATCCCTGTCTACAGGACGAGTGGGACATTACGACCCCCTCCCTTAAAATTTAATTGAGGTGTACAACCAAGTAGTGACAGGATTTTCAGAACATGGGAGAACCCCCCACCAGGAAACCAAAAACCCTTTTTCTAAAAAATCATCAGAAGACCAAACCTGGGCATAAGATACTCCTGTCCAACATTTTTCCCAGGAACACACCGGCCCCAAATTTTTTTTTATTTATTTTTAATTAAATTCCCCTTTGAAAAATACCCTAATTTTTATCCGTCAAGTTATTATTGTTATTTTCTTCTTTTGTTCAGGGGAAGGCTTCCCCTGACACTGGTACACGAAGACCAGTAAGACACACAGAAGAATGAGTACAGTAAAAGAGACACCAGTACAGTAAAAGAGACGACCCGTACAGTAACAAGGGAAAACCAGACAGTAACAGAGAAGACCGTACGTAAAACAGAAACCCGTACTGTAACACAGAAGAATGAGTTTCAGTAACGAGACGCCAGTACAGTAACAAACGACCATACAGAAAATTAAAAAAAAGAACGGTAGAGTGCATAAGAAATGCTACAGTAAACAAAGAAAAATGTCGCAACAGAGAAGAACAATAAGGTTTTTCAGTACGGGGAAACCTTTTTGGGATCACGGGGGTACCTTTCTGGGATCAGGGGTCCTTTCTGGGACACGGGATACCTTTCTGGACACGGGATCCTTTTGGATCACGGGGTTCCTTTGGGGTCACGGGGATACTTTCTGGATCACGGGGATACCTTTTGGGATCACGGGGATACCTTTCTGGGATCCGGGGATCCTTTCTGGGATCACGGGGATCCCTTTTTGGATCACGGGGAAACCTTTCGGGTCAGCATGATATAATTACATCAGCCTTCTTCAAGCCTCTGTGCGCCCCTATATTAAACTGAAAAAGCCCCACTGTGTAGGGGAAAAGTTTTTTATTGAAAAAACACTAACTGTTTGGGTCCACCCCCACAACACACCCGGTTTTTTCTCCCCGTCCGGGTCTTTTCCAGATACCCGTTATGTTAGAGTACCAGACATTGTACCCAGGAACCTGCCTTTCCAAAACGCTCTACGACTCTCAAACATTTATTCTGCCAGCTTGTTTTGCAAAAGTTTTTTTCTGTTGACTTTAAACAACAATATGAACAAAATTTTTATTAATTTATTTTTTTAAGTTAACTCCGGTGATGAAAAAATAAGAACGACCAAATCTTGGTCCAATTCTTGGTCAATTTCTTGGTCACTATTTGGTCACCTATTTTTGGCACATATTCTTTGGGCACATTTTGGAAACCAAAAATTCTTTAATAAAATAATATATAATTGTTAGAAAAATTTTGGTCCATCTTTTCTCAAAATAAGTTTCAATGTATCTATTTTTTTAGGTGGACCGAAATGTTGTGGAAGTTGTCTCCCATGTACAAGTTGAGTTTTTGGTCCAGTCGAATTTGTGCCTTTTTGTTATTTAGGGGGTTTGTTTGTTTTACCAGGAAAATTTTTTAATGTAATATGTGCTTGGGGTATATATTTGTGAAGCTTTTAGCCTTTACATGAATGGTTTAAAATTTAAAAAATTTTCTACCACCGTTTGGTCAACAATATTGAGAGCCCAACCCGGCTTAGGGGTGGGGGGAGAAGTGGACACTCTTTGTACAACCCCCAACAAACCGATCCAAGACCGGGGACCATTTTTTCATTTTTATTTTGGGATTTCGACCATTGGGGCTTGCCAAAGTACTTGTGGGACGTATGTTAAAATTTAAATGTTAATGGCTTTCTTTTTACTTTTTTAAAAAAGACCCGACACAAAATCCCTAACAAAAAAGTTTGACTAATATCGCAAGATAGGTATAACATCACAAAAAATTTTACGGCGGAACATAGCTAAAATTTAAACGCAGTAACGGACGTGAACTAAAATATATACACATTCGTGATTCAAAACCGACATGTAAAAAAAAAATTTACTATAACATTTACCAAGGCTCAATAAAATAAAAAAAGAATATATACAAAATTGTATAAATTAAATCCCATCCTTCGCATTAAAAATGGGGGCAAGATACCGTGACTTTGGGGAAGGGGGGGAAGGGATTCCCCCTGGTGACCCCAAAGTGGACCCCTGGAGACACAGAACCCGGGGAAGGACTGACCTAACTCCCGCCCTTTTTTAAGGGGGAAAAAGGAAGACATCCGGGGAGCGAGCGGTGGATTCCTGGATACATGAATTTGGGGGAAAGGGTTTTTTTTGAGCTAACCCTTGGGGTAAGTGGGGAAGGGGAGACATCGGCGGTAGACGGTCGATTCCGGATACATAACCCTGGGGAAGGCAAGAATACCGTGACTTTGGGGAAGGGGGGAAAGGGTTTTTCACCTGGGGTGACCCCAAGTGGACTCCTGGAGACACTGATCGGGGAAGGCACGCCTAACTCGCTGACCTTAGGTAAGTGGGGAAGGGAAGGACATCTGGGAGCGAACGGAGGATTCCCGGGACACATGAACTTGGGGAAGGTTGTTGTTGAGGAACCTTGGGTATGGGGAAGGGGGAGCACCCGGGAGCGAACGGATGGATTCCTGGAGCGGGAAACCCGGGGAAAGCATGAAACGGTTTGGTTTGAGGCTGATTTGGGGGAAAGTGAGGGGGGAAAACCCCGGAGGGGGAGGGATGAATTCCTGGATACATACCCTAGGGACGGTGGGGGTGGAAGAGAGACGAGAGGCGGGCGGGGCCTTGGGGGAAGTGAGGAAGGGGGACACCCGGGGGGCCCCCACGGATGGTTCCTGGACACACAAACCTGGGAAGGCGAGGGGGGGGGGGGATTTTAAAGACAACCCACGGGCCCCCCGGGGCAAGGTCTAAAACTCAAGTAACTCTAGGCTGACATGGTCGAAAATTATTATTATTTTTATTATTATTATTTTATTATTATTATTATTATTATTTTTATTAAAAGATTTGCTAATTTGGTTTAAAAAGCGCTACCACAGTGGAATTTTCCCACCCGCCACTCATAGGAGCCCGGTAGTGTTCTTTTTTTTTCTTCCCCGGAGTTAACTTTAAATAAAAATAACAAATAAAAATATTGTTCATTTTGTTGTTTAAGTCAACGAGTAACTTCAAAAAACTAGAGCTGGCAGTAATAAATGTTTGGAGCGTAGAGCGTGTGAAAGGGCGGGCTCCGGGGTCACATGTCTGGTACTCTAAAAAAACGTAGGCACTGAAAAAACCGGAAGGAGCAAAATGGTTTTTGTGGAGTGGATCCAACGTTAGGTGTCTTAAATCAAAAATTTCGCCTACACAGTAGGCTTTTCTTTTTAATATAGAGGCAGCACGAGGCGTGAATAAAACGATTAATTAAAATCTGCGTGATCCCAGAAAGGACCCCCTGACCCCAAAAAAGGATCCCCGTGATCCCAAAAAGGTACCCCCGTGATCCCGAAAGGGTACCCCCGTGACCCCAGAAAGGTATCCCCGTGACCCCAGAAAGGTACCCCCGTGACCCAAAAAGGGTTTCCCCCGTGACCCCCGAAAGGTATCCCCGTGACCCCAGAAAGGTACCCGGTCCCAGAAAGGTACCCCGTACCCCCAGAAAGGTATCCCCGTGATCCCAGAAAGGTACCCCCGTGATCCCAGAAAGGTACCCCCGTGTCCCAGAAAGGTACCCCCGTACTGCAAAAACCCTTTTGTTCTTTGTTGCTGTCTTTTTTTCTTTGCTATGTATGCTTTTCTGTACTGCACTTACCGTTTTTTTGTTTTTTTTTGTACTGGTCGCTCTTTTACTGTACGGGTTTCGTCTTGTTAGTACTCATTCTTTGTGTTACTGTACGGTCTTCGTGTTTTTGGGTTTTCTCTTTACTGTACTGGTTTCTCTGTTATGTACGGTCGTCTTGTTACTGTACGGGTCGTCTCTGTACTGTACTATTCTTCTGTGGTCTGTATGGCTTTGTGCTCCCAGTGTCAGGGGAACCCCTTCCCCCCGACAAAAGAAGGGAAAAAAAACTAATGAATAACTTAGGGTAATAATTTATGGTATTTTTCTAAGGAATTTAATTAAAAAAAAATAAAAAAAAAAGGGGCCGGTGTGGTTCCAGAGGATTTGGGACGGGGAGTATCTTATGCCAGGTTTGGTTTCTGTGATGTTTTAGAAGAAATGGTTTGGTTATCGGGGTGGGGGTTTTCGTCCCATGTTCTAAAAATTGTCATATTTGGTTGTACCCACCTCTTCAGTTTTTAAAGGGGTGGGGAGGCCCGTATGTCCCAAACGTCCTGTAGACAGGGATCTTGCCCAATTTAAACTGCGTCCCCCTGGTTGCCAGGTCAGCACAGAGCTATAATAAGTAAACACGGTTATAAAGTGTTTAAAATAAGTTGACAATGAAGAAAGAAAAAGGGTATTCTCCCTCAATTTCTTAATTGAAAAGGGGTAAATTAGTATCTTGACGATCTTCTTTATATTCCCTTTCCATCGCTTCACCCATCCTCCCCTGCGGGTTTACCACTGTGGTGTACTTTCCATCAAGGTGGATCACCCTGACGGATCTTGATCCAAGGAACTAAGTTATCCCCCCTTTTTCATTATACTGACTGACCTTCAAGCTGTTTGATCCCTAGGGGTTTTTCGCTTCCCAGTGATACTTGAGCTAAGAAAAAGTCGAAGCAGTACGCGGGGGTTCAGGGGTCAGTACGTGAGGTCAGTGGTCGTACGCTGAGGTCGGGGTCAGTACGTGGGGTCAGTGGTCCGTGTGGTAAACCCTGTCCTGAGCGTTGGGTTTTAGGTGGGGTTTTTCCAGCCCCATGGCTTCTTGTAGTGTTTTAGAATCCGGGATAAAGTGTTGAAAAAGGGTTTTATTTCTTCAGGGGGAAAATAGGAGGCGAAGCTTTGCCTAGATGTGTTTGAGAGGAGTGTGGATAGCGTGCGGGAAAGGAGGAAATCTTACCCCTGTGAGAGTGGCGCCGCTTTAAGTGGCAAGGGGTTCACAGTTCGGGAAGAAAAAGTAAGGAGGGTTAAAAAAGAAGATGAAAAGGGAAAAATTTGTTCTCTGTCCCCAAGACGATGTACTTCGTGGTTAGTGAGGTTAAAGGTCCCTCTGCTCCCCTGCTAATCAAGGTAAGAATATTCGATTGTGGGGACTCTAGAAAGATATAGGGAAACTGTGTTTTTTTGATAAAAAAGTCGACGGGGGTGTGCCTCCAGGAGTGGTGTTGGTGACTGTCAGCAGGTTGGATAATATTATGTCAGGTAATGGGAACAAGCCCATTATCTTCTTAGTGCGGGTGGAAATGACTTTGGGAAAGGACAGAGACAGGATACAGGATAAGTACAGGTCACCATGAATAGTCGGGTTTAAAGGGGACGGATCCATCTTTGTAGCATTTGCCTAAAAGGTGAGTGAGAAATGAATGGATGTCTAGGGTAATTGGAAAAATTTGCTGGTAGACAGGTATGCAAGGAACTTGAAACCCCCATTCTTTGATAACTGGGAAAAAATTCATGGCAACATAATATGATGTAATGGATGGGGTTATCTTTTGGGGGTTGGAGGGGTTTTCAATAGAAAATTCGATTGGGGGGTAATTGGGATTGAAAGCTATGGGTTTTTGTAGGAAAAAATTGGCTCATTTATTGTTGGAAACAGCAGATATTACCGGTACCTCAGGAATATTTTTAAAAAAGACATATTCAAAAAAAAAGTTCCAAATAAGGCAAAGAACCGACAATAAACAAAGAGAGATGTAGAGGGCAACGGTAACTACTCCCTTAAGATTTGCTATACAAATAGTGAGTCTAAGAAATAAGATAGAGCAAAGATTCTCGCAATGCAGGTAATATAGATATTATTGCTATAACTGACCCCGGGTTTCAACTTGAAGGAAAGAAATCCCTTCTAAATGCAACTACAGGGTTATAAACTATTCCACACGACAGGGTCAACGGGAAAGGGTGGTGGGTGGCGATGATGCGTGATAATTTAAATTGTTGTGTTAGACAAAAGAATAGAAACATCTGCCACATAATCTGTTTGGCTACAGTTTTTTTGGGGGAATGAAAAAAATTTTTGGGTGTATTCTGGGCCCCCCAACCTTGACGGGAGTGCAGTAAGCTGCAATGGGACGAAATTCACAAGGCGTCTAGATGTGAAATTTTGTTTTAATTGGGGGGTTTTAACTTTACACAAATTGATTGGAAAAATTTAAAGGGAAAATCTTGAGTCAGGACTTCTTGATACAGTGGGATTGTTTTTTTAAAACAGTTTGTGACTAAACCCAACTAGAGGAAAAAATCTTCTTACTTGGTTTTTGTCAACAAAGATTCACAAATTTAAATAAATTTGAGTTAAATGATGAGTTTGGGGGAAATGATCACAAATCACTTAGTTTAAATTTTTTTTGGGATTTACCCAGTAACCCAATAAAAGCCCCTTGTCCGCTTTCGACTGTTGACTTCAGGGACTGAAAATTCCCTGGGTTGGCAAAATTTGGGATCCCCTGACTATGGGTCAGGTAGCTGGTGTTGGTTGCCAATATGACTTTTTTCAGGCTTTGTTCAAGCTCCCCAGTAAATTTTGTTCCGATAGGAAAATTTAGATCTAAAAAAAAATGACCCCAAATGGATGAACTTAGATTAAAAATTATTAAAAAGGAGGCTTTTTAGGGTTTTTAAAAGAACAGAGGGCAATTATGAAAAAATAAAATTTTTTTTTTTTAAAGAGAAATAAAAAAAGGAATAAGAAAAAAAAAGGGGTTATGAGGCTAAGGCCCAAAGCAACCCAAAAAGGGTTTTTCAGGTATACAGAAGTAAGTTTAGAAAAAGTGGGCCCCCTTTAAGATTAACTCGGGTCAGATACGACGTGATGGGATATGTGTGAAATTTTCAATTTTTATTTCCTCTCAGCTTTATTCAGGAAGATACTAACAAAATTCCGAATAAAAAATTATGTAGAACAGGGGATAATAAATATAAAATTGCGGTAACTACTGAAGGGTCCTCAGACAAAAGAAAATAAACCCCAAAAAATCCCCAGGTCCTGATGAATGTTTGAAGGGGTGTTAAAGGGATTGAAAAAGGGGAACTTGAAACCCTTGGCAAATTTTTAAAAACTATCACTACAAACTGCTTGGCCCTGATAAGTGAAAAAAAGGAAAATGAAATTTCCCTTTTTCAAGGCAGGGACAGGCCCTTAGCTTCGAACATGACCAATAACCCTTACCCCCATAGGGGGAAAAAAAATATGGAATCAGTAATTGCCGAGGCAATTCTAGTCATCTTGATGGCAAAAATTGATAAATGAATCTCAACAGGTTTTACTAAGGGTGCGTTCCGCCTTAAGAATTTACTAATTTTTCACTAAGGTTTTTTGGGAGGTAGATCATATTAATGAATAGGATATTTGTTTTTAAGACTTGTAAGGCTTTCGGTAATTTCCAATCGAGATTTTGGGGAAAAATTAAGGCCCCGGGTAGGAGGGAAATTTTTTTCCGGGGTAGAATCGTGGTTGACAAATAGGCGGCAAAGGTTTGCAAAAATGTAAAAAAATCAGAATGGGGAGTTAAAAGCGGTTTTCCAAAGGGTCAGTGTTGACCCCCTTGTTGTTCAAATTTAATAAACGATATAGATGAGGGAATAAATAGCGAATAAGCAATTTGTGATGCATCAAATAGGGCGCCCAATTCTTCCATTGAGGCATTTGACCCCGGATATTTGAATAGACTGTTGCAGTGGTGGGAGAAATGGAGATGCAGTCTATTAGACAAATGCAAAGTGCTAATTTTTGGCAGGAAAATAACCATCCCACTTATAAACTGAATATTTGTGATTTTAAATTCTATGATTCGAAAGGTTTTAGGAGTTCTGGTTAGCATAATTGAAACCAAGAAAAAGTGAAAAGTGTTCGCAAAAAAGTCAAAACCCTTGGCTTCATTTCAAAAAGAATGAAATAAAAAACCTCGGTTTGTTCTTCAACTCGTATACCCTTGGTTAGGCCTTTTTAGATTATGGCACAGTTCTGGTCCCCCATATTACGGGGAGGGATTAAATCCCAAGGAAACTAAAGGAGGATGAAAAATTTTGCCCCTGTATCAGAAATCCCCCTGTGAGGTTGACTGGGGCCCCTGAATCTGCATCGCTAAAAAGGCGTAAATTGGGGGGGTATGTTGAGGTGTATAAGGGAAAAACAGGAAAAAAATAAAGGGATGAAAATAGCGTCTAAAAATAAAACAAGCGGGGAAGCAACAATTTTTTAAATTTGGGAAAAGTTCAGATTCGGGAAAGGGACATAGGAAAGCACGGGTTTTGGTAATGATTTGTGGATGAGTTGAAAATCTCTCGGTCCGTCAAAGAAGCAAAAGCCCTTTGTGTTTTAAAAAGGGGTTTGGGAAAAAATACATGGTGGGTGGGGGTGGGTGTGAGTTGGACCTGACTAGCTAGGGCTACCGGCTGGTGCCTGCTTCTTTCCCTTTAAATGATCTGCTAGGTGGTCATTTGTTCTAGGCCGGGGGGGGGCAGGACCGTTGCATGGGTCAGTGGCCTCTTGCAGTGCTCTTCTTTATGTTAGTTTTTCTTAAATTTTTTACTTAGTGCGGTTATAAAAAATCATTACTAGTAACCAATATAAAATTAAATATTTGGACTTCGGGAAAACCCTTAAGTAATGATATTTTCGATTATGTACCTAGATAATACTTAAAAAATGATTTAAAAACTTCACTTAATAAAAATTTTGGAGCTGGAGACACAGCAGATGACACAAAGCAATTGTTTTGTAGTTAAAAGGGTCCTGGGGGGTCGCCCCGTACCGGGCCGGGAAAAGGCTTCTTAAAATTTTAAAAAGAAAAATTAATTGTAACTGTAATTTAAAAATTAATTAGTACTTTTAATAGATGTACCTTTTTTTCGTTTTAAAACATTTAAGAAAATGTATCAGCGTTTGTTATAACTTAGTTACACACGATTTAAAATCAGTAGAGAAATTACCAGGGGAGTAACATTCTACCTTTTATTATCATCTCAGTGTACAGGGGGTTACACCTCTCATCTTCATTATCATCTACTGTAAGCGAGTTACCCTCTCTATCGTCATTATCATCTCCTGTAAGGTGATTACACCCCTCTCCTCATTATCATTCCCGGTACAGGTAGTTACAATCCTACCTTCATTATACTCAGGACGGGGTGGTTACCCTTTCTTCCTTCTTTTCATCTCAGGTACAGGTAGTTACACCTTTCTTCTCATTTCATTTAGGGACGGTGAGTTAACCTCTTACCCTTTATTATATCTCAGGGACAGCGGTTAACCCCCTCTTTTATCATTATCATCTCACTGTCAGGAGTTACACCTCTCTACCCTCTTTCATCTCAGTGTAAAAGGTGGTTTTAAAAACCCTTTCTACCCTTTTTCATTCAGGAAAAGGGGGATACACCTTTTACCCCTTATATCTCTCGTGTACAGGTGAGTTACACCTTCTATCGTCATTATCTTCACTGTAAGTGAGTTTTCACTCACCCTCATTTTATCTCAGTGACAGGGGGTTACACCTTTTTCCTTCTTAATCTCAGTGTACGGTGAAAATAACCTTTCTACCTTCATTTCATCTCAGTGTACAGGTGAGAACACCTTTTACCTTCCCTTTTATCTCGTGTACAGTGGATTTTAAACCTCTCTACCTTCATTATCATCTCAGTGAAGGTGGTTACACCTCTTACCCTTTATTTCATCTCAGTGACGGGGGTTACACCTCCTACCTTTTTTTCTTTTCAGTACGGGATTACACCTTTCTACCTTCATTTTCATTCAGTGTCAGGGGAGTTCCCCTCTCTCCTTCATTTTCACTCAGTTAAGGAGTTACACCTCTCTACCCTTTTTATATCTCAGTGTCAGGTGAGTTACACGTCTTACCTTATTATATTCAGGTACAGGTGGTTTCACATCTTGAACAATATAACATCACAACTAGAATCTGAAACCACATTGTTTGATGTTAAAGAGGATAGGAAGGGCAAACATCGTTAGTTGTTCTTTCAATCTTAAAAATTAAGTTTCACCGGGTTTTTCAGCGAATTTATTTTGCTATTTTTTCTGAAGAGACTGCAATACAGATAAAATAATTACTGTAAGCAGATAAATTGTAGATCAGGGGAAAGTAAAGAAACTCCTTCTTTTTAAATTAAAGTATTTATAACATAAAAACAGAAGCTTTGTGGCCAAATGTGACAGCAGTGTGGGTAATTATGCTACTTTTGTGGCCAACTGTGCAGCAGTGTCGGGTAATTAGGTACTTGTTGTGGGCCGAACGTGGCGCAGTGCGGGGTAAATTTTGCTTGTTGTGGCCAGACTGTGGGGCGTGTCGGGGTAATTATGCTCTTTTTGTGGGCCCCGTGGCAGCAGGTTTTGGGGGGAATTATTACTTTTTGGGGCCAATGTGGCAGCAGTTCGGGAATTATGGTATTGTTTTTGGCCCCGCTGTTTCACAGTTCGGGGGAATTAGGGGACTTGTTGGGGGCCGACTGTCCAGCAGTGTGGGGTAATTTTGGTACGTTGTGGCCAGATGTGGCGCATGTCGGGGGGAATTAGGTATTGTTGGGCCAGATTTGGCAGCGTGTCGGGGGAATTATGGTTTTCTTATTTTGGGCCCGACGTGGCGCAGTGTCGGGGGGTAATTTGACTTGTTGTGGGCCCGACGTGGCCCCCAGTGTCGGGGGAATTATTCACTTTTTGTGGCCCCGATGTGGGGGCATGTCGGGGGGAAATTTGGGGACTTTTTTGTGGCCGACTGTGGCAGCAGTGTCGGGGGTAATTTGGGACTTGTTGTGGAGAGTGGGAGCGTATCGGGGTAAAATTTTGGTACTGTTGGGCCAGACTGTGGGGGCATGCGGGTTATTATGCTACTTGTTGTGGCCGACTGTGGCAGCAGTGTCGTGGTTTTTGTACTTTTTGTGGCCAGACTGTGGCAGCAGTGTCGGGGGGTATTTTTGGTACTTTTGTGGCCCGATGTTGGCGCAGGTCGTGGTTTTATGCTACTTGTTGTGGCCAGCTGTGGCAGCAGTGTCGGGGGAATTATGGTATTGTTTTGGCCAGACGTGGGGCAGTGTCGTGGTTATTTTGCACTTTTTGTGGGCCAGACTGTGGGGCAGTTTTTTCGGGGGGATTTGCTATTGTTGTGGCCCGATGTGGAGCAGTGTCGGGAATTATGGTACTTTTTGTGGCCAGATGGCAGCAGTGTCGTGGGATTATGCTACTTTTTTTTTGGGGCCAGATGTTTTATTTCCCCCCCCCCCCCCCCCCCAAAAACCCCCCAATTTTGGCAGCAGGCGGGGGAATTATGGTACTTGTTGGGCCAGTTTTTGGCAGCAGTGTCGGGGGGGAATTATGGTACTTGTTTTGTGGCCAACTGTGGCAGCAGTGTCGGGGTAATTTGGTACTTTTTTTTGGCCAGACTGTGGGGCAGTGGGGGGTTATTTGTACTTTTTGTGGGCCCGACTGTGGAGCGTGTCGGGGTAATTATTACTTGGTTTTTGGGCCCAACTGTTGGGAGCATGTCGGGTTATTATGGTATTGTTTTGGCCAGACGGGGCGCAGTGTCGGGGTTTATTATGCCTTGTTGTGGCCAGCTGGGCAGCAGTGTCGGGGTAATTATGGTTTCTTTTTGTGGCCAGACTGTGGCAGCATGTCGGGGGGAAATTTTGGTATTTTTTGTGGCCAGACTGTGGGCAAACGTTTCGGGGTAATTATGGATTTTGGGCCCCGACTGTGGCGCAGTGTCGGGGTAAATTTTGGGATTGTGTGGCCCGATGTGGCAGCAGTGTCGGGGGGGTTTATGGTACTTGTTTTGGGGCCGACTGTGGCGATGTCGGGGTATTTATGGCCCTTTTGTGGCCAGACGTGGGGCTTGGGGGGGTAATTTGGTACTTGTTTTGGGCCCGGGCTGTGGGAGCAGTGTCGGGGGTAATTAGCTATTGTTGTGGCCAGACTGTGGCGCGGTCGGGGGTAATTTGGACTTTTGTGGGCCCGACTGTGGCAGCAGTGTCGGGGGAATTAGGGATTTTTTGTGGCGACTGTGGCAGCAGTGTCGGGGGAATTTGTTCAATGTCAAGAAAATGCCTTTTATTTTTTTTTTTATTTTTCGTGTTGTTTTTAATTTTTGGGGTAATTTTTAAAAATAAAAATTTTAAAAATTTGTTTTTTTCTGTGTTTAAATTTAAAAACTAAATTTTAAAAAAAAAATAAAGGTTTTCCCGGGGGAGGGCCCCCTTTTTTTAAAGGGTTTACAAAAAACCCCCAAAACCCCAAAAAAAAAACCCCCAGTGTTTCACCCGGCGAGAATCCCCTCTTGTCAAGGTTAAAACACACAAACCAACACAAAACAACAAAAAAAAACACAAGATTTTTCCTAAACCCGGCGAGGGGGGGCCCTCTTTTTTAAGGTTTATACACAAGAGATGACTTTCTAACCTGGCAGGACAAAAATATCAAGGTTATACATCACACAGTGCTTTCTAACTGGGGAAAAGTCCTCATTTCAATTTTTTCCCAAGGAGACTTTTTAACTGGTAGGATCCTTTATAACAGGTTATACCCAAAAAATGACTTTCTAACATCCCCAGGAGTCCGTCATTCAAGGGTTTTACCACACAGAGTGACTTTTTTCCCTTAATATTTCAGGTTTCAAAAAATATTTTATTGGTGTGGCAACATTATAAAAAGAGGTGTTTTTTTTTTTGTGGGTTTTTTTTTTGGTGTTTGGGGTTGTAAAGAAAGGGTAGTGTGTTTGGGTGTGTTTGGGGTTGGGTGTTTGGGGGTGTGTTGGGGTTGTGTAAAAAAAGGAAAAAGTGGTATAAAAGGGGAAAAAAGTGTGTATAAAGAGGAAAAAAGGTTTTATCAAAGAGGGAAATAGTGGGATCAAAGAGGAATATTGGGGTCAAAGAGGAAATAGTGGTTAAAGAGGAAAATAAAATGTGTATCAAAGAGGAAAAAGTGTGGGATCAAAGGGAAATAGGTGTATCAAAGAGGAAAAAGTGTGAAACAAAAGGAAATAGTGTGATCAAAAAGGGGAATAGTGTGTATCAAAGAGGAATAGTGTGATCAAAGAGAATAAATGGTACAAAAAAGGAAATAGTGGCAAAGAGGGAAAAAAGTGGAAACAAAGAGGAAAATTTTGTATCAAAAGAATTTTTGGTATCAAAGAGAAATATGTGTATCAAAAAGGAATGTGTGTATCAAAAGAGAATAGGGGGTTTTTAAAGAGGAAAAAATGGTATCAAAGGAAATAAGGTTCAAAGGGAAATAGTGTGTATCAAAGAGGGGGAAAAAAGGGGGGGGTAAACAAAAGGGAATTTTTAATGTGTTAAATCAAAAAGGGAACCTAATGAAATATAAAAATATAAAGGGGGAAAAAATTATAAGAAAAAATTAGGGGGGGTGAAAAAAACCCGTTTTATTCCCCCTTTTCACCCCCCAAAAAAAGTTTTTCCCCGGGACAAAACTTTTACTCCCAATAAACCCCCACCCCTTTTTTTGGGAAAACCCAAAATTTCCCGATGTAAAGACCCTTTTTCCCGGGGAAAAAACCTGCTTTATCTCCCGATGTCCAACCAGTCCACCAAATTTCTTCCTGGTGAAAAAAACTGCTTTATCTCCCGATTTTATCAAACCAGTCCACCGTTTTTCCCCGGTGAAAAAAAAACCTGCTTTATTCCCGATGATCACAACCAGTCCACCCCCGTTTTCTCCTGGGGGAAAAAACCTGCTTTTTTCCCCATGATCACAACCAGTCCCCAAATTTCTTTCTGGTGAAAAAAACCCCGCTTTTATCTCCCGTGTCAAACCAGTCCCCCAAGTTTCTTTTCCGGTGAAAAAACCTGCTTTATCCCCGTGATCCAACCAGTCCCCCAATTTTTCCTGGTGAACAAACCTTTCTTATCTCCCGATGATCACAACCTCCCCCCAAGTTTTTTTCCCGGTGAAAAACCCGCTTTATCTCCCGATGATCACAAACCCTCCCCCAAAGTTTCTTCCCTGGTGAACAAAATCTTTATCCCCGATGATCACAACCCGTCCCCCCAAATTTCTTCCTGGGAAAAAAAAACCCGCTTTATCTCCCATGTCACAACCAGCCACCCAAATTTCTTCCCGGGAAAAACCCTTTTTCTCCGAGATACAACCCGTCCACCAGTTTCTTCTGGTGAACAAACCGCTTTATTCCGATGATCAAACCATCCACCCAAATTTTTTCTGGTGAAAAAAAACCCGCTTTATCTCCCGATGATCAAACCCGTCCCCCCAAATTTCTTTCCCGGTGAAAAAACCCGCTTTATCTCCCGATGATCACAACCAGCCACCAAATTTCTTCCCCGGGGGAACAAACCTGTTATCCCGAGATCACAACCCGTCCCCAAATTTTTTCCGGTGAACAAAAAATGTTTATCCCCCGTGTCACAACAGTCCCCCAATTTCTTCCCGGTGCAAACCTGCTTTTTTCCCGTGACACAACCTCCCCCAAGTTTTCTGGTGAACAAAACCCCGCTTTTTCTCCCCTGATCAAAACCGTCCACAAAATTTTTTTCCCGGTGAACAAACCCGCTTTATTTTCCCCATGTTTACAACCAGTCCACCAAGTTCTTCCTGGTGAACAAACCTGCTTTTTTCCCCATGATCACAACCGTTTTACCATTTTTTCCGGTGAAAAAAAACTGGAAAAAAAAAAACAAGGGCACAAAACCCGGTCCACCAAGTTTACCCCCGGTTTGAACAAACCTGGGTTTTATCTCCATGATAAAAAAACGGGAAAACCAAACCTTTTGGTACAAACCCGTTTATCTTCAACCCCCCACTCCACCTGTTTTTTTAAAATTTTTAAACTAAAAAGCTTGCCCCAAAACACTTGGGAGGGCCACCCCCACAAACCATTTCCCAAAAAGTCTTTCCCATACCTTTAACAATTTTCCCCAAATTAAACCCCGTCATCCTGTTAGGAAACAGCACAATTTTAAACCCCTTTTTTTATTCTTTCTTTCCCAAACACCTCAATCTTGTATTTCACTTTTTAAAGGGGGCAAATTAGGCCCTATCCTACCCCTTGGGAAAGGGTTTTATCTAAACAACCCCTTTTACATTTTTCCCGGAAATTTTTCCTCTTAAAAATCCCCTTCCTAATCTAAAAATTTTTAAAATTAAAAAACCTGGGATCCTTTTTTTTGCTTTTTTAAACCAAAACTTTTTACAACCCTTTTTATTTTCTTGTTTTCAAAATTTTTAAACCCTCCAAAACTTTTTTGCCCTAATTTTAAGTTCTTTTTAGAAAGTGGGAGGTTTTGGGTTTTTTAACTTTAA
>NW_026502037.1:0-19085 GCF_026875155.1 Cherax quadricarinatus | reverse complement strand
TCCTGGAAGTGTGTAACACAGTGCCTGCACTCAAAAAACAGATAAAAGATGCTTCAGTTCAGAGGATTATTTTTGGTAAACCAGCTATAAATGAGTGATGGTGAATGTGTTCTATTTTTATTCACTCTAGTTTAGTTGAGATGATCAATGTGTAAAAAAAAGCATTAAACTTAACTTAATTACAAGTTAAAATAAATGGATTAAACTTGAAAATGAAAATGAAAATAAAAATGTTTATTTCCTTGCAAAGCTTACTATGTGTAGTTTACATATTACAAAATATTAATTACAAAGAAAGCCACTAGCATGCCAAGGCATTTCGGGCAGACTAATCCTAATTCTTCCTGACTACTCTATATTGACACAGGTTATGGAACAGTACATTTTAATGTTCAATAATGCATATTGATATAACAGTTAGGTTAATTAAAAAGTTTATCATTAATAAGATTGATAATAGTGAGGTAGTTCAAAACATATAACAGTATTACCATTAGTAAATTTAGTAATAAGAGTGGTTTTATCTCAGCATGATACACTGTTTCAACAAGAGCTCCTATATTGGCAGCAGTGGTGGCTCGTAGCTAAAATTAGTGGAGGTGCTGCTTCAGAAAATTTTTAGCCCTTGTTTTAACATTGTGTAAAACAAAACAAGCATATAAAAAGAAAATTTATACATAAGCTTTTTGAAATCATAAAAAAAAAAATATTTTTTACTTACCTAAATTGTTACAGTTCAAGCTTGATCCATTCATTTAAAAACTAAATCCATTCTTCTTGTTCTACTTTGTGCAAAAAGATTAATAATTAAATAAAATACCTGGAAGCATGAAAATCATCTAATTCTACACTTTATCACATTCAAGAATTTGGTACATGGTTTTTAAGCACAACAAACATTGCTGAGCCAAATAGAAACACCACTTTACACTTGCACAACAGGGTCGACACTACGTCAGCAACAGTGTTCTCTCTACCTAGCATGCAGCGTCTTATCTCGGACATGTACGCATGCACACAACAGCCAAACACCGAGTCGCTGGAACTGTGAAGCGCACAGTTCCACACAAGAATTTTTGTAATTTTTTCATGTACTAGGGGATGGGTACTGACATTAAGCTTAGGGATTATATAATGTATAAGTATAGTAGTAGGTTGGTAGACAGCAACCACCCAGGGAGGTACTAAAGTCCTGCCAAGTGAGTGTAAAACGAAAGCCTGTAATTGTTTTACATGATGGTAGGATTGCTGGTGTCTTTTGTCTGTCTCATAAATATGTAAGATTACAGGTACGTCTTGCTACTTCTACTTACACTTAGGTCACACTACACATACATGTACACGTTTATTTATACACACTCATCTGAGTTTTCTTTGATTTTATCTTAATAGTTCTCGGTCTTATTACTTTTCCTTTTATATCCATGGGGAAGTGGAATAAGAATCTTTCCTCCGTAAGCCATGCGTGTTGTAAAAGTCAACTAAAATGCCGGGAACAATGGGCTAGTAACCCCTTTTCCTGTAAAGATTACTAAAAAGAATAAGAAGAAGAAAACTGTCAAAGTGGGAAGTCTGAATGTGCATGGATGTTGTGCAAATGATAAGAAAGAGATGATTGTGAATGTTATGAATGAGAAGAAACTGGATGTCCTGGCTTTAAGTGAAAAAAAGCTGAAGGGGGTGGGAGAGTTTCAATGGAGAGGAATAAATGGGATTAGGTCAGGGGTTTCAAATAGAGTTAGAGCTAAAGAAGGAGTAGCAATAATGTTGAAGGATAAGCTATGGCAGGAAAAGAGGGACTACAAATGTATAAATTCAAGGATTATGTGGAGTAAAATAAAGATTGGATGTGAAAAGTGGGTTATAGTAAGCGTGTATGCACCTGGAGAAGAGAGAAGTGTAGAGGAGAGAGAGAGATTCTGGGAAATGTTGAGTGAATGCGTGGGGAGTTTTTGAATCAAGTGTGAGAGTAATGGTGGTTGGGGATTTCAATGCTAAAGTGGGTAAAAATGTTATGGAGGGAGTAGTAGGTAAATTTGGGGTGCCAGGGGTAAATGTAAATGGGGAGCCTTTAATTGAGCTATGTGTAGAAAGAAATTTGGTAATAAGTAATACATATTTTATGAAAAAGAGGATAAATAAATATACAAGGTATGATGTAGCACGTAATGAAAGTAGTTTGTTAGATTATGTATTGGTGGATAAAAGGTTGATGGGTAGGCTCCAGGATGTACATGTTTATAGAGGGGCAACTGATATATCGGATCATTATCTAGTTGTAGCTACAGTTAGAGTAAGAGGCAGATGGGACAAAAGCAAAATGGAAACAACAAGAGAGAGGTGAAAGTGTATAAACTAAGGGAGGAGGAAGTTCGGGAGAGATATAAGCGACTATTGGCAGAAAGGTGGGCTAGTGCACAGATGAGTAGTGGGGGGGTTGAAGAGGGTTGGAATAGTTTTAAAAATGCAATATTAGAATGTGGGGCAGAAGTTTGTGGTTATAGGAGGGTGGGGGCAGGAGGAAAGAGGAGTGATTGGTGGAATGATGAAGTAAAGGGTGTGATAAAAGAGAAAAAGGTAGCTTACGAGAGGTTTTTACAAAGCAGAAGTGTTATAAGAAGAGAAGAGTATATGGAGAGTAAAAGAAAGGTGAAGAGAGTGGTGAGAGAGTGCAAAAGGAGAGCAGATGAAAGAGTGGGAGAGGCACTGTCAAGAAATTTTAATGAAAATAAGAAAAAATTTTGGAGTGAGTTAAACAAGTTAAGAAAGCCTAGGGAAAGTATGGATTTGTCAGTTAAAAACAGAGTAGGGGAGTTAGTAGATGGGGAGAGGGAGGTATTAGGTAGATGGCGAGAATATTTTGAGGAACTTTTAAATGTTAAGGAAGAAAGGGAGGCGGTAATTTCATGCACTGGCCAGGGAGGTATACCATCTTTTAGGAGTGAAGAAGAGCAGAATGTAAGTGTGGTGGAGGTACGTGAGGCATTACGTAGAATGAAAGGGGGTAAAGCAGCTGAACTGATGGGATCATGACAGAAATGTTAAAAGCAGGGGGGGATATAGTGTTGGAGTGGTTGGTACTTTTGTATAATAAATGTATGAAAGAGGGGAAGGTACCTAGGGATTGGTGGAGAGCATGTATAGTCCCTTTATATAAAGGGAAAGGGGACAAAAGAGATTGTAAAAATTATAGAGGAATAAGTTTACTGAGTATACCAGGAAAAGTATACGGTAGGGTTATAATTGAAAGAATTAGAGGTAAGACAGAATGTAGAATTGCGGACGAGCAAGGAGGCTTCAGAGTGGGTAGGGGATGTGTAGATCAAGTGCTTACATTGAAGCATATATGTGAACAGTATTTAGATAAAGGTAGGGAAGTTTTTATTGCATTTATGGATTTAGAAAAGGCATATGATAGAGTGGATAGAGGAGCAATGTGGCAGATGTTGCAAGTATATGGAATATGTGGTAAGTTACTAAATGCAGTAAAGAGCTTTTATGAGGATAGTGAGGCTCAGGTTAGGGTGTGTAGAAGAGAGGGAGAATACTTCCCGGTAAAAGTAGGTCTTAGACAGGGATGTGTAATGTCACCATGGTTGTTTAATATATTTATAGATGGGGTTGTAAAAGAAGTAAATGCTAGGGTGTTCGGGAGAGGGGTGGGATTAAATTATGGGGAATCAAATTCAAAATGGGAATTGACACAGTTACTTTTTGCTGATGATACTGTGCTTATGGGAGATTCTAAAGAAAAATTGCAAAGGTTAGTGGATGAGTTTGAGAATGTGTGTAAAGGTAGAAAGTTGAAAGTGAACATAGAAAAGAGTAAGGTGATGAGGGTATCAAATGATTTAGATAAAGAAAAATTGGATATCAAATTGGGGAGGAGGAGTATGGAGTTCTACTACAATACCAAGATGGTACTCCCTTCCCTGTATGCTTCCTAAGCCGGAAACTCCTTCCCGCAGAAACATGATACTCCACCATAGAAAAGGAATGTTTAGCCCTTGTGTGGGGTATCTCCAAACTTAAATTTCATTTGCTGGGAAAAGAATTCATTTTAGAAACAGACCACAAACCTTTTCTAGGTATATCAAAGGTTTGTGGTCTGTTTCTAAAATGAATTCTTTTCCCAGCAAATGAAATTTAAGTTTGGAGATACCCCACACAAGGGCTAAACATTCCTTTTCTATGGTGGAGTATCATGTTTCTGCGGGAAGGAGTTTCCGGCTTAGGAAGCATACAGGGAAGGGAGTACCATCTTGGTATTGTAGTAGAACTGCACTTAAGCCTGTATTGGAGGCATCAATTCTCAAACACTGTGCTCTTGGGAGATTCTGAAGAGAAGTTGCAGAGACTGGTGGATGAATTTGGTAGGGTGTGCAAAAGAAGAAAATTAAAAATGAATACAGGAAAGAGTAATGTTATGAGGATAACAAAAAGATTAGGTGATGAAAGATTGGATATCAGATTGGAGGGAGAGAGTATGGAGGAGGTGAATGTATTCAGATATTTGGGAGTGGACGTGTCAGCGGATGGGTCTATGAAAGATGAGGTGAATCATAGAATTGATGAGGGGAAAATGGTGAGTGGTGCACTTAGGAGTCTTTGGAGACAAAGGACTTTGTCCTTGGAGGCAAAGAGGGGAATGTATGAGAGTATAGTTTTACCAACGCTCTTATATGGGTGTGAAGCATGGGTGATGAATGTTGCAGCGAGGAGAAGGCTGGAGGCAGTGGAGATGTCATGTCTGAGGGAAATGTGTGGTGTGAATATAATGCAGAGAATTCGTAGTTTGGAAGTTAGGAGGTGGTGCGGGATTACCAAAACTGTTGTCCAGAGGGCTGAGGAAGGGTTGTTGAGGTGGTTCGGACATGTAGAGAGAATGGACCGAAACAGAATGACTTCAAGAGTGTATCAGTTTTGTAGTGGAAGGAAGGCGGGGTAGGGTCGGCCTAGGAAAGGTTGGAGGGAGGGGGTAAAGGAGGTTTTTTGTGCGAGGGCCTTGGACTTCCAGCAGGCATGCGTGAGCGGTTTGATAGGAGTGAATGGAGACAAATGGTTTTTAATAATTGACGGCTGTTAAAGTGTGAGCAAAGTAACATTTATGAAGGGATTCAGGGAAAACCCGGGAGGCCGGACTTGAGTCCTGGAGATGGGAAGCACAGTGCCCGCACTCTGAAGGAGGGGTGTTAATGTTGCAGTTTAAAAACTGTAGTGTAAAGCACCCTTCTGGCAAGACAGTGATGGAGTGATGATGGTGAAAGTTTTTCTTTTTCGGGGTACCCTGCCTTGGTGGGAATCGGCCCAGTGTGATAATAAAAAAAAAAAAAAAAAAAAAAAAAAAAAAAAAAAAGAGTATGGAAGAAGTGAATTTTTTCAGATACTTGGGAGTTGACGTGTCGGGGGGATGGATTTATGAAGGATGAGGTTAATCATAGAATTGATGAGGGAAAAAAGGTGAGGGTGCGTTTAGGTATGTGGAGTCAAAAAACTTATCTATGGAGGCAAAGAAGGGAATGTATGAAAGTATAGTAGTACCAACACTCTTATATGGATGTGAAGCTTTGGGTGGTAAATTTCAGCAGCGAGGAGACGGTTGGAGGCAGTGGAGATGTCCTGTCTAAGGGCAATGGGGTGGTGTAAATATTATGCAGAAAATTCGGAGTGTGGAAATTAGGAGAAGGTGTGGAGTTAATAAAAGCATTAGTCAGAGGGCAGAAGAGGGGTTGTTGAGGTGTTTGGTCATTTAGAGAGAATGGTCAAAGTAGAATGACATGGAAAGCATATAAATCTATAGGGAAGGAAAGAGGGGTAGGGGTCGTCCTCGAAAGGGTTGGAAAGAGGGGGTAAAGGAGGTTTTGTGGGTGAGGGGCTTGGACTTCCAGCAAGCGTGCATGAGCGTGTTAGATAGGAGTGAATGGAGACGAATGATACTTGGGACCTGACGATCTGTTGGAGTGTGAGCAGGGTAATATTTAGTGAAGGGATTCAGGGAAACCGGTTATTTTCATATAGTCGGACTTGAGTCCTGGAAATGGGAAGTACAATGCCTGCACTTTAAAGGAGGGGTTTGGGATATTGGCAGTTTGGAGGGATATGTTGTGTATCTCTATACGTATATGCTTCTAAACTGTTGTATTCTGAGCACCTCTGCAAAAGCAGTGATAATGTGTGAGTGTGGTGAAAGTGTTGAATGATGATGAAAGTATTTTCTTTTTGGGGATTTTCTTTCTTTTTTTTTGGGTCACCCTGCCTCGGTGGGAGACGACCGACTTGTTGAAAAAAAAAAAAAAAAAAAAGGTATAAAGAAAGAATTAAAGAAAAAATGACTCATTATACTTAATGTTATCGATAATATTGAGTGAAAATAAGGGGTGCTGCAGTTCTGCAGTGCCTATACACGTGCTGCCACTTATTGGCAGAGTATTTCAGACAAATTTAGGACTAACTTAAGATTAATTAGGCAATAACTATTAGGAATTTTATGTTTAGTCATTTGGGTGATAGGTAGTAGGTTAGTAGACAGCAACCATCCAGGGAGATACTAGTGCACTGCCAAGTGAGTGTAAAATGGAAGGCTGTATTTGTTTTACATGATGGTAGGATTACTGGTGTCTTTTTTCTGTCTCATATACATGCAAGATTTCAGGTACGTCTTGCTACTTCTACTTACATTTAGGTCACACTACATTTGCATGTACAAGCATATATATACACACTCCTCTGAGTTTTCCTCTATTTTCTTACTAGTTCTTGTTTATTTCCTCTTATCTCCATGGGGAAGTGGAATAGAGTTCTTCCACCGTAAGCCATGCATGTCATAAGAGGCGACTAAAATGCCAGGAGCAAGGGGCTAGTAACCCCTTCTCCAGTATATATTACTGTGCTAAATTTAAAAGAAGAGGCTTTTGTTTTTCCTTTTGGGCCACCCTACCTTGGTGGGATACGGCCAGTTTGTTGAAAGAAGAAATAATTTGGGTGAGTAAGTGTAAAATAGGGAGAATTACAGATAATGAGAGTAAGTCTATTTTGTTTTGGATGTGTTCATGATACAGAAAATAGAATATGAGGTTTTCACATAGCCATTAATGGGGTGTGTTAAGGAGGTAAGGTGTTTTTTAATGGTGGTTTTGAAAATGCTGATTGAGTCTGCAGCTCTAGAGGTTTCAGGCAGGAAGTTCCAGATTTTAGGCCTTTTTATGTATACACTGAGTTTTTGAAGAGATTTATCCAGACACAAGGAATGTTACAGAAATTTTTTTGTCTGTTATTATGTCTATGGGTCCTGTTGTAACTATCAAGAAAGTGTTTAGTTCAGGATTAATATTAGAATTTATGGTTTTGTAAATGTAGGTTGCACAGTAGTAGGTGTGAGTATTTTGTACAGTAAGTAGATTTATGTCTTTGAAGAATGGGGAGTATGTTGTCTAGCAGTGGTTTGTGTGATAATTATTACTGCAACTTTTTGTTGGGTTATTATGGGCTTTAGGTGGGTTGCTGCTGTTGATCCCCAGGCACAAATACCATAGGTGAGGTAGGGATAGATGAGTGAATAGTATAGTGTGAGTAGGGCTGATTGTGGTACATAATAATGTATCCTTGAGAGGATCCCAACTGTTCTGGATACTTTTTTTTCTTATGTGTTGGACATGAATGCTGAATTTCATGCTGCTGTCAAGGTGCAGACCCAGAAATTTGCTCTCATTACATTTAGCAAAAAGAGTGTTGTCAATCAAAATGTTCAGATGGGCATCAACCATTCTGCTCCCAAACATAATGTAGAAGGCTTTGTCAATATTAACTGTAAGTTTATTGGCAGTCATCCAGGTCATTTTTTTTACTAGCTCTTCATAAACAATAGTGTTGAGTGAGGCAAGATTAGGGTGGTAGATGACATAAGTCGTGTCATCAGCAAAGAGAACAGGCCTAAGTTGTGATATATTTGGAAGATTGTTGATGTACAAGAGGAACAGCAGGGAGCTAAGGACACTTCCCTGTGGTACTCCAGTATCCAGTGGTTTTGCTGATGAGATTGTCCTTAACAGAGGCATATTGATGTTTATTATTAAAGTAGGATTTGATATATGTAAGTGCATGGCCTCTTATACTGTAATGGTCAAGTTTGTGGAGTAGGATGCTGTGGTATACTGTATCAAAAACTTGACTCAATTACCAGTTAAAAAGAATTAAACTTAACTCAAATACCAGTGAACTAACTTTTAATTTCCCTATTGAGGGGTATGATAAACAATGTGAGGCTGAAATCAGTTTTGTGTCCTTCATTACTGAGTGAGGCTTCACATTCATACAACTCTCTGATCCAGTTTTTGAAGAAGAAGCCAGTCTCTTGTGTGTTGAGTCCTTCCAGAGATGTTTCAAGACCAAACACTGCAAGCTCTCCTTCACTAACAGTGGCCTGAAGGCTTATCTGTGTTGGGGACCACACAAAGACTTCTTGAGCCCTGAAAATTTTAATTTAACTAGAAATCAGATCTTGATCACTTCTACCTCATTGTAAAAAATCTGACTGGTTCATAAAATCTTTTACTTTCTTTAGAAATTTATTACAAGCAATGTTATAAAGCTTTCCCTAATGACGCTCATTCTTAAACCTAATAAAATAAAATTATTTAAATCCCTTTACACTCTGACTTACAATATTTTCCAAGTCTGAAGTCCATCACGAACAAGAATGTCATAAGAAAATTCGAAGATAACTGTATTATTCATGGTGCTCTTAAAATATCTTGAAAATGAAGTGTAAATTCTTCCAGATGGCATAATGGTGGTACTCTGACCGATCATGTCACCACCTTCATTCTGTTGTAGTGTGTCCACATAACTAAAATGCCATGCTGGAAGGGAGATCTGTAATAATAAAATAAATTTCAGTATTCTGAGCACTCCAAACTACACTGGTGGATATAACAAAACAATTGAGAATTTTAACTTTACAAAGTAGCAGTATCAAGACTGTACACACCTTCCATAAATAATTATTGAAGAGTGGAAGAGATGTTAAGGAAAACAACTGGGGGTATTTTGAAATGTAGAGAAAACATCAGCTATGAAGTGTAGCAAGGTAGGCCATTAATATGAAAATGTTTGAAACATAGTTTTGCTGGTTCAAACTAATTTATAACATGTAAACTGTTGGCAGCTCCCAAGTTGAAAGCCCTTTTTCTAAATGTAATGATGCCAAAAGCTTAAAATTTAATGTAATATGTAAGGAATTATACAGGTACAAAGTTGATACAGGTCCGCCATCACAAATCCAGCAATCAGTTATTCGGCACTAATTTTGGCTAGCATAATTTCAAATTTCCAGGATCGTCACACCAACCTGCTGGTACTGTTAAGATAAGATATGATTTCGTTAGGATTTTTAACCCCGGAGGGTTAGCCACCCAGGATAACCCAAGAAAGTCAGTGCGTCATCGAGGACTGTCTAACTTATTTCCATTGGGGTCCTTAATCTTGTCCCCCAGGATGCGACCCACACCAGTCGACTAACACCCAGGTACCTATTTGCTGCTAGGTGAACAGGACAACAGGTGTAAGGAAACGTGTCGAAATGTTTCCACCCACCGGGAATCGAACCCGGGCCCTCCGTGTGTGAAGCGGGAGCTTTAGCCACCAGGCCACCGGGCACTACTTGCTGCATAAGTCATTCCAATTTCTTTTTCTCCATTTATTGTTTTAACATGCTTACTTTTAGCCCTAGCCATGGTTCCAATGAATAAAAGAAATGCTTCTCATTATGTAAAGCACCTACACAGTACATTATCCATTAAAGATAAGGTGGCTTTGAAGCCACTGTCGGTTGCCATGAGCTCAGTCTCATGAAGCAGGAGAATATGCTTTATTATTATGCTAATATCAACACTACAGCTTATTTGCCTATCACAATTGATCTAATATAACATAAGAAACAATATAAATAACATAAAACAAGTTAAATACTCCAGAATAAATAATATTTGGCATAATACAGAGCAGTTCGATGGAGGTATGAAGAGGATATGGTATACAAATACCATTCTCCTATCCCTGTCTTGGTGGCTTTTATTAGAGAAAACGGAGTGTAGCACAGGACTAACTGTGATGTACACTCGTACAGCACCATAAACATGAAACAAAAAAGTTATTTTCTCTCTATAGATTATCACACATAGCAGCATATGTGTAGAGAACCTAGGATAACCCAAAAAAAAGTCAACCTGGCTCATTTTTAGTACCTGGCTTGGGTTAGCCATATATGATTTTTGGTAAATATTCGATTCCCAGCCAGGGTAGAAACATTAGGTGTGTTTCTTTACACCTGTTGTCTATGTTTACCCATCAGTAAATGGGTACAGTACCTGGGTGTTAGCCGACTAATGTGGGTGTTATCCTGGGACACTGACCTAATTTTCTTGAAATACTCTGCATAACAAGCAGCTTTCTATATAGTAGTATGTCACTGATGTCAGGTAGGCCTGTATACCTTGTACATGTACGTGTAGTAAATAAAGATATTATTATTATTATTATTATTATTATTATTATTATTATTATTATTATATTATTTTCTCAGTTGTTTGTTGGGTTATCTTATTCAAATTTGGGCAATGTATAATGGAAAGATACTTCTTCACGTACACAAAAAATTAAAGAAATGAAACCATAAATAGCGGAGTTCACTTCTCAGCCATTAGCGGCCGCTTAGCGGTATATTTTTGTATGGTTGTTATGGTTATATTCCCATTTTTTCAGTCTCATTTGATAGAATGAAAGATATATTACAGAAATAGATATGATTTTGATTGCTTTCATGACGAAAAGTACCTCGAAATTGCGCTCACAGTAGCGAAAATGTTCTATTCTTGAGTACGGACTCAAGAATGGGTTGACATTATTTATACAATTATTACAATAATGCAGCAGTCTGCATAACAGTAAATCTTCTATTTTTTTGTGAATAAAACTTCCAAATGAAAAGCAAGAGTAATATAAGAGGGGCATGTTGCCGTGACTAATGAACAGAGAAAATGTTATTTTAGTGCCAGGAATGTCTGCACTGTTTATTCTGGATCCTATTTGAAATTGGCATCTGTTGAAATTTGTGTGAAATCAGCCAAATTGCCAATTTCTGACCACTTTATTGGGTAGTTGAAATAAGTGAATGGGTGGTTTCTTGTACTCAGTTGACAGACTAGAAGTAAATAAATTTATTCAGGTATACACAAATACAGTTACATATATAGCAGCGTATGTGTAGAGAACCTAGGATAACCCAGTAAAGTCAGACATTGACTTATTTCCAGTACCTGGCTTGGGCTTGCCATATATGATTTTTGGTAAATATATTTTTTTCTCGGTTGTTTGCAGGGCTATCTCATTGAAATTTGGGCAATGTATGATGGAAAGATGCTTCTTAACGTACAACAAAAATAAAAAAGACGGACGATAAATAAGGGAGTTAACTTCTCAGCTATTAGCCGCCTCTTTGCAGTATATTTTCATATGGTTTTTATGGTTGTATTCTCATTTTTTGGCCTCATTTGATAGAATGGAAGATATATTACAGAAATAGACATGATTTTGATTGCTTTCATGACGAAAAGTACCTTGAAATTGAGCTCAAAGTAGCGGAAATGTTCGATTTTTGCCGATGTTCAATGAACTGTGAAAGCCAAGTTGGTTAATTTTATAAAGTGTATTCTAACCTAACCACTCTGTAATTCGGCAAACTCAGTAATCCGGCACACTACAGGTCCCAATGATGCCAGATTTGTGATGGAAGACCTGTAGTGGGAAAGCACTTTCCACAACAGCGATTTTGCCCACTTTGAGGGCTATTCCAGTGCTCAAACATATCCAATTCTTGGCTATTTCACTAGTATACCTTCTGAAATAGTTTGTTTTTATTAATACATCAGCCATATTATATTTTATGAAAAAGAGGATAAATAAATATACAAGGTATGATGTAGCACGTAATGAAAGTAGTTTGTTAGATTATGTATTGGTGGATAAAAGGTTGATGGGTAGGCTCCAGGATGTACATGTTTATAGAGGGGCAACTGATATATCAGATCATTATTTAGTTGTAGCTACAGTTAGAGTATAAGGTAGATGGGAAAAGAGGAAGGTGGCAACAACAAGTAAGAGGGAGGTGAAAGTGTATAAACTAAGGGAGGAGGAAGTTCGGGCGAGATATAAGCGACTATTGGCAGAAAGGTGGGCTAGTGCAAAGATGAGTAGTGGGGGGGTTGAAGAGGGTTGGAATAGTTTTAAAAATGCAGTATTAGAATGTGGGGCAGAAGTTTGTGGTTATAGGAGGGTGGGGACAGGAGGAAAGAGGAGTGATTGGTGGAATGATGAAGTAAAGGGTGTGATAAAAGAGAAAAAGGTAGCTTACGAGAGGTTTTTACAAAGCAAAAGTGTTATAAGAAGAGCAGAGTACATGGAGAGTAAAAGAAAGGTGAAGAGAGTGGTGAGAGAGTGCAAAAGGAGAGCAGATGAAAGAGTGGGAGAGGCACTGTCAAGAAATTTTAATGAAAATAAGAAAAAATTTTGGAGTGAGTTAAACAAGTTTAAGAAAGCCTAGGGAAAGTATGGATTTGTCTGTTAAAAACAGAGTAGGGGAGTTAGTAGATGGGGAGAGGGAGGTATTAGGTAGATGGCGAGAATATTTTGAGGAACTTTTAAATGTTGAGGAAGAAAGGGAGGCGGTAATTTCATGCACTGGCCAGGGAGGTATATCCATCTTTTAGGAGTGAAGAAAAGCAGAATGTAAGTGTGGTGGAGTACGTGAGGCATTACGTATGAATGAAAGGGGGTAAAGCAGCTGGAACTGATGGGATCATGACAGAAATGTTAAAAGCAGGGGGGATATAGTGTTGGAGTGGTTGGTACTTTTGTTTAATAAATGTATGAAAGAGGGGAAGGTAACCTAGGGATTGGCGGAGAGCATGTATAGTCCCTTTATATAAAGGGAAAGGGGACAAAAGAGATTGTAAAAATTATAGAGGAATAAGTTTACTGAGTATACCAGGAAAAGTATACGGTAGGGTTATAATTGAAAGAATTAGAGGTAAGACAGAATGTAGAATTGCGGATGAGCAAGGAGGCTTCAGAGTGGGTAGGGTATGTGTAGATCAAGTGTTTACATTGAAGCATATATGTGAACGGTATTTAGATAAAGGTAGGGAAGTTTTTATTGCATTTATGGATTTAGAAAAGGCATATGATAGAGTGGATAGAGGAGCAATGCATGCATGAGCATGTTAGATAGGAACAAATGGAGACAAATGGTTTTCAGGACCTGACATACTGTTGGAGTGTAAGCAAGGTAACATTTATGAAAGGATTCAGGGAAATCGGTATGCCGAACTTGATTCCTGGAGATGGGTAGTACAGTGCCAGCACTCTGAAGGAGGGGTGTTAGTGTTGCAGTTTTGTAACTGTAGTGTAAGCATGCGTCTGGAAAGACAGTGACGGAGTGAATGATGGTGAAGTTTTTCTTTTTCGTGCCACCCTGCCTTGGTGGGAAATGGCCAATGAGTAAATAAAATAATATACAGTGAACCCCCGCCTTACGAATTCATCGCGTTACGTTAAATCCGCCATACGAAGCGTCTGAACGCAAAAATTTTGCCTCGCCTTACTTGATTCGTTCGGGATGCATCCCACGTGTGGCCTCAGCTGCCCCATGGGTGCCAGTGTTTACAAGCCAGCCAGTGCAGTCGCATCTAAGCATACATTCGGTACATTTCATATTATCACAGTGTTTTTAGTGCTTGTAACTGCAAAATATTTCCATGGGGAAGTGGAACAGAATTCTTCCTCCATAAGCCGTGTGTGTCGTAAGAGGCGACTGAAATGCCGGGAGCAAGGGGCTAGTAACCCCTTCTCCTGTATATATTACTAAATTTGAAAGGAGAAACTTTCGTTTTTCCTTTTGGGCCACCCCACCTCGGTGAGATACGGCCGGTGTGTTGAAAGAAAGAAAGAACTGCAAAATAAGTCACCATGGGCCCCAAGAAAGCATCTAGTGCCAACCCTATGGTAAAAAGGGTGAAAATTACAATGGAAATAAAGAAAGAGATAATTGCTAAGTACGAAAGTGGAGTGCGTGTCTCGGAGCTGGCCAGGTTGTATACCAAACCCTAATCAACTATCGCTACTATCTTGGCCAACAAAATGGCAATCAAAGAAGCTGTTCTTGCAAAAGGTGCAAATTTGTTTTTGAAACAGAGATCACAAGTGATAGAAGATGTTGAGAGACTGTTATTGGTGTGGATAAACGAAAAACAGATAGCAGGAGATAGCATCTCTCAAGCGATCATATGTGAAAAGTCTAGGAAGTTGCATGACGATTTAATTAGAAAAATGCCTGCAACTAGTGGTGATGTGAATAAATTTAAGGCCAGCAAAGGTTGGTTTGAGAGATTTAAGAATCGTAGTGGCATACATAGTGTGATAAGGCATGTTGAGGCTGCCAGTTCGGACCACAAAGCGGCTGAAAAATATGTGAAGGAATTCAAGTACATAGACAGTGAAGAATTGAAACCTGAACAAGTGTTTAATTGCGACGAAACAGGCCTGTTTTGGAAGAAAATGCCAAGCAGGACCTACATTACTCAGGAGGAACAGGCACTCCCAGGACATAAGCCTAAGAAAGACAGGTTTACTCTTTTGATGTGTGCTAATGCTAGTGGTGATTGCAAAGTGAAGCCTTTATTGGTGTATCACTCTGAAACTCCCAGAGCGTTCAGGCAAAACAATGTCCTCAAGGCTAATTTGTGTGTGCTGTGGAGGGCA
Organism: Cherax quadricarinatus; assembly: GCF_026875155.1. Taxonomy (NCBI): domain Eukaryota; kingdom Metazoa; phylum Arthropoda; class Malacostraca; order Decapoda; family Parastacidae; genus Cherax; species Cherax quadricarinatus. Next base: position 4,274 of record NW_026502037.1, on the reverse strand, counting down.
AACAGTAAGGCATGGGTCACTAGGGACTTTTTATATGACTGGTTACACCATGCATTTGCCCCCACTGTGAAAAATTACCTAGTGGAAAATAAATTGGACCTTAAGTGCCTCCTGGTATTAGACAATGCTCCTGGTCATCCTTCAGACTTGGCAGAGAGACTTTCTGGGGACATGAGCTTCATTAAGGTCAAGTTTTTGCCTCCTAATACCACTCCTCTCCTACAGCCCATGGACCAGCAGGTCATTTCAAACTTCAAAAAACTCTACACAAAAGCTATGTTTCAAAAGCGCTTTGAAGTGACCTCAGACACTCGACTGACTCTAAGAGAGTTTTGGAAAGATCACTTTAGTATCCTCAGTTGTGTAAACCTTATAGGTAAGGCTTGGGAGAGAGTGACTAAGAGGACCTTGAACTCTGCTTGGAAGAAATTGTGGCCAGAATGTGTAGAAGAAAGGAATTTTGAAGGGTTTTAGGGCTAACCCTGAGAAGCGTATGCCAGTTGTGAAATCCATTGTGGCATTGGGGAAGTCCTTGGGGTTGGAGGTTAGTGAGGAGGATGTGGAAGAGTTGGTGGAGGAGGACAATGAAGAACTAACCACTGATGAGCTGCAAGATCATCTTCAACAGCAAGAGGCCAGACCTGAGGAAACCGCTTATGAGGAGGGGAGAGAGAAATTGAGGAAGTTGCCTACTTCAAAGATTAAGGAAATGTGTGCAAAGTAGGTTGAACTGCAAACCTTTACAGATGAAAATCACCCTGACACAACTACTGCAAGCCATGTTGGCAACCTGTACAATGACAATGTTATTTTATTTATTAACACAATGGCCGATTCCCACCAAGGCAGGGTGGCCCGAAAAAGAAAAACTTTCACCATCATTCATTCCATCACTGTCTTGCCAGAAGGGTGCTTTACACTACAGTTTTTAAACTGCAACATTAACACCCGTCCTTCAGAGTGCAGGCACTGTACTTCCCATCTCCAGGACTCAAGTCCGGCCTGCCAGTTTCCATGAATCCCTTCATAAATGTTACTTTGCTCACACTCCAACAGCACGTCAAGTATTAAAAACCATTTTTCTCCATTCACTCCTATCAAACACGCTCACGCATGGAAGTCCAAGCCCCTCGCACACAAAACCTCCTTTACCCCCGCCCTCCAACCTTTCCTAGGCCGACCCCCTACCAAACCTTCCTTCCACTACAGACTGATACACTCTTGAAGTCATTCTGTTTTGCTCCATTCTCTCTACATGTCTGAACCACCTCAACAACCCTTCCTCAGCCCTCTGGACAACAGTTTTGGCAATCCTGCACCTCCTCCTAACTTCCAAACTACGAATTCTCTGCATTATATTCACACCACATATTGCCCTCAGACATGACATCTCCACTGCCTCCAGCCTTCTCCTCGCTGCAACATTCATCACCCATGCTTCACACCCATACAGGAGTGTTAGTAAAACTATACTCTCATACATTCCCCTCTTTGCTTCCAAGGACAAAGTTCTTTGTCTCCACAGACTCATTTTAGGAAAGTCTTAAAGGAATGGGAGGTACAGAGCTCTATGGACAGATTTGTTGTGTGACAGAGGTCCAGTGACTCTCCAGCTGGTCCTAGTTGCATTAAAAGAAGAAGGGAAGTAACCCGGAAAAGGACTTGCTACCTAAAGTCCTAATGGAAGGGGATTCCCCTTCTAAACAATAACTTCCACACTCTCCCCTCCTCCCATCCCATCAATCATCACCAGATCTTCAATAAAGGTAAGTGTCATGTATTCTATTCTTAGTAGAGTAGTAATTGTGAATGTCTTCTTCAGTTTATGTGCATTAAGATTAATATTTCATGAGGTAAAAAAATTGTTTTTTTTTCATACTTTCATGTTAGGAACGGATTAATTTGATTTCCATTATTTCTTATGAGGAAAATTAATTCTGCTAACAATAATTTAAGCTTACGATGAGCTCTCGGGAATGGATTAATATCATAAGGCGGGGGTCCACTGTATATATATGGCTAGTGCATGAAATTACCGCCGCCCTTTCTTCGACGACATTTAATAGATCCTGAAGATATTCCCGCCATCTAAACAATACCTCCATCTCCCCATCTACTAACTTTCCTACTCTGTTTTTAACTAACAAAGCCTAGAGAATGAATGGATTTGTCAGTTAAAAACAGAGTAGGGGACTTAGTAGATGGGGAGGTGGAGGTATTGGGTAGATGGCGGGAATATTTTGAGGAACTTTTAAATGTCGACGAAGAAAGGGAGGCAGTAATTTCATGCACTAGACAGGGAGGTATACCATCTTTAACCCTTTGAGGGTCGACAGGCCCTCTCCGAAACTCGTTCTCAGGGTCGGCCAAATTTAAAAAAAAAAAAAAATTATTTTCTCTTATGAAAAGATAGAGAATCTTTTCCCGATCATAAAGACACCAAAAGTTTGAAATTTGATAGAAAACTTACGGAATTATGCTCTCGCAAAATTAGCGGTCTCGGCGATGTTTACGCATCGGCGATTTTGCCCACTTTGAGCCCCATTTTCGGCCAATTTCACTGTACTAGTCGACAAAAAACATGAATATTTCGCTTAGAAACTCCATTTTTTCTATCGAATGGGTGCAAGAAACCACTCATTTATGAAATTCAACTATCCATACAGTGGTCAGAATTTAGCAATTTTGCCAATTTCACACAAATTTCAAAAGATGCCAATTTCCGAATAGGGTCCAGAATAAACAAGAAAGACATTCCGGGCACTAAAATGACATTTCTCTAGTCATTAGTCACGTCTCAAGGCCCCTCTTATATTCTTTTGCTTTCCAGTTTGAATTTTATTTTCACAAAAAATATAAGATTTACTGTTATGCAGACTACTGCATTAGTGTAAAAAATGGTATAAAATATTATTGGTGCACTTGTGAAAGAATATTAGACTCACCAGTTGACGTGTATTGCACGCTTGACACGATTTGTTTACTTTTGAAGTTTGGTAAAATCGAACATTTCTGCTAATTTGACTTCAATTTCAAGGCACCTTTCTTTGTAAAACCAGTCAAAATCATCTCAATTTCTGTAATATGTCTTCCATTCTATAAAATGAGACCAAGAAAACTAGAATACAACAATAAATACCATACGAAAATACACTGCAAAGTCGCTGATTTATTAAAAAAAAATGATCAAAGTTTTTTTTTTCTCATTATGCACTGTGTGCTGCAGGATTTTTTTTAGACTGTGCACACTGACCACATAGACCCATTCTTTCATATGAAGGCCTACCAGCTTTCTCCCACTAGATTAGAGGCCGCTAGAATTTATGAGTACTAGTACGTCAAAAACCCCTACTCGTAAGACGTACTAGTACGACGAAAACCCTCAAAGGGTTAAGGAGTGAAGAAGAGCAGGATGTGAGTGTGGGGGAAGTGCGTGAGGAATTACGTAGAATGAAAGGGATTAAAGCAGCTGGAACTGATGGGATCATGACAGAAATGTTAAAAGCAGGGGGCGTTAGTACTGGAGTGGTTGGTATTTTTGATTAATAAATGTATGAAAGAGGGGAAGGTACCTAGGGATTGGCAGAGAGCATGTATAATTCCTTTATATAAAGGGAAGGGGGACAAAAGAGATTGTAAAAATTGGTAAATGCAGCAGTGAGGAGACGGTTGGAGGCAGTGGAGATGTCCTGTTTAAGGGCAATGTGTGGTGTAAATATTATGCAGAAAATTCGGAGTGTGGAAATTAGGAAAAGGTGCGGAGTTAATAAAAGTATTAGTCAGAGGGCAGAAGAGGGGTTGTTGAGGGGTGGTTTGGTAATTTAGAGAGAATGGATCAAAGTAGAATGACATGGAAAGCATATAAATCTATAGGGGAAGGAAGGCGGGGTAGGGGTCGTCCTCAAAAGGGTTGGAGAGAGGGGGTAAAGGAGGTTTTGTGAGCATGTTAGATAGGAGTGAATGGAGACGAATGGTACTTGGGACCTGACGATCTGTTGGAGTGTGAGCAGGGTAATATTTAGTGAAGGGATTCAGGGAAACCGGTTATTTTCATATAGTCGGACTTGAGTCCTGGACATGGGAAGTACAATGCCTGCACTTTAAAGGAGGGGTTTGGGATATTGGCAGTTTGGAGGGATATGTTGTGTATCTTTATATGTGTATGCTTCTAAACTGTTGTATTCTGAGCACCTCTGCAAAAACAGTGATAATGGTGGTTGTGAAAGGGTTGAATGATGATGAAAGTATTTTCTTTTTTTTTTTTTTCTTTTTTC
>NW_026502032.1:0-11651 GCF_026875155.1 Cherax quadricarinatus | reverse complement strand
AAATACACCTGAGTTCGGCTGAGAACAGGGGCGGCAAGTCGAAACGAGGAACAACGTGCGGGATGGTCTGTGGGTCGAGGCGTGTGCCAAGGCTGTGAGTTGGGAACAGCCAACAGAAAGTCCCCTGCATGAGAGGCTCTTCACTGCCAGGCGGGGGGCTCTTATCCTTCCTGACACTCTCTGAAGCATAGTTAGGCTATATTTTCCATTATTGGACCATCCCAGTGCGATTTGTTTGTAGTTGTTGGGTGGGGGAGCAGGTTGGATTCAGGCCCGTTAGATTATCCAGATCATGGTTTCCGTCAATGAACTTTTGGTCCTGGACTCCAATCTGTTCCCTAGATGTTCAGGGAGAATCGCTGTGCTACAAGCTTCAGGATGCAATAATGAGGACAGAAAAGCAGGTAGCGCAATCTGTGATAACTTGCGGAACCAAGCTTTCCGCTGAATTTCCACCTCTCTTGGAAAGACTTGGAAATATGGGCGATTATGTAACTGAAGTGTCCAAATGGACAACGGGGAATCAACAAAGTGCAGTTGTTGAAATATTCTAACGAAGACATGGTTCAAGCGATGAATTCAGGTTGGGAAAATTTTTAAAGTTAGAGGGACGAGTAGGAGAGTACTGGTTGGACCAATAGAGTTGCAGATGAGTGGAACGAACTCCCAGGTAGGCGTCACTGAGGCGGGAAAACTTTGGGAGCTTTAAAAAAATAGGTTGGACAGGTAACCGAGTGGGTGTGAACTGAAAACTGAACAGGCCAGCATAGGGAGCAGTGCCTACTGCTCTGTGTCTTCTTTCTTATGTTCTTATAGGAATAGGGGTTAATAGGGATAATCTGTGTTAGGAAATAGTTCATGTCGTAATGGGAAAAATAGGGAAATTAATTATAAAGACAAAGTACTTGTGAGAGTCCAAAAAAATTAATTGAAAACCCATAATTGGATATTATTCAGTATTTATTCTTAATTTAAGGGTTAAAAAATAGGATACATAAAAGAGTTGTAGTGGATTAATTGGATTATTTCCAAATAGTCGCTATCAGGGGAATAAAAGAGAGTATTTTTGTAATAAGTGGAAGCCTAATAATATGGATAATGATATAAACTATTTTACTTGCAAGAGGAAAAAAAATAGGTAATTAGCAAACTTTTTTTTAGTTAGGTTACGATAGGAAGTTTGAGTAGAGGGGAATGGGGTGAGCATGGGGAAGTGAATAATGATATTAATTATGTTTTTGTAAATAGGGGACAAGTCATTGGTGTCAGAGGTGCTGTGTGTGTGTGTGTGTGTGTGTCCTGTGTGTGTGTGTGTGTGTGTGTGTGTGTGTGTTTTACTCACCTAGATGTACTCATCGTTGAGGTTGCGGGGTCGAGTCAAGCTCTGCCCCGCCTCCTTCACTGACGCTACTCGGTCACTCTCCCTGAGCTTGTGAGCTGTATCATACCTTGCTTAAAGCTATGTATGGGATCTGCCTCCACTACATGCTTCCCAAACTATCCACTTACGTACTCTGTGGCTGAAGAAAATACATCCTGTGGGTGTGTGTTGTGTGTGTGTGTGTGTGTGGTGTGTGCTGTGTGAGTGTGTGTGTGTGTGTGTGGTGTGTCTGTGTGTGTGTGTGAGTGTGTGATAGTGTGTCAGTGTGTGTGTGTGTGGTGAGTGTGTGTGTATGTGTGAGTGTGTGTGTTGTGTGTGTGTGTGTGTGTGTGTGAATATGTGTGTGTGCTTGAGTGTGTGTGTAGTGTGTGTGTGTGATGAGTGTGTATGTGAGTGTGTGTGGTGTGTGTGTGTGTGAGTATAGTGTGTGTTGTGGTGTGTGTGTGTGTGTGTGTGTGTGTGTGTTGTAGTGTGTGTGTGAATGTGTGTGTGTGTGTGTGTGTGTTTGTGTGTGCGCACGCATATGCAATTACTTCGGCTGTGCCTTGGGAAAGGGGGTCAAGCTCTGTTTCTGGACCCATACCCCCGTTATCGGGGAGACACCATCGTGTCTGTGTGTATGTGCGTGTGCATATGGCAACTACTTCGGCTGTGCAATTTGGGAAAGGGGAAAAGAGAAAGTGGGTCGAGCTCTGTCTTCCTGGACACCCAAACCCATTTTGTCAGGAGACACCATCGGTCTGTTTTCCAGACGGACGAGATCCACTTCAGTACTTAGTCGTCCTCACTCTTGAGTCTAGGGAAATCTGTGTACAACTCACCTACGTCTGAGGCCCAAACCTCTTCTCCTGAAGCAACGTTGATTTTTTTGTTGTTGATTTTAAGCAAATTATTTTCAATATATTTTATTTAGGTTACTTTGCATTAGATTAAGTTTGGATCAAATTTGGTTAGGTTAGGGGTTAAGGATAGGTTACTTTAGATTGTTAAGATAGGTCAAATTAGGTTAGGTTAGACTAGGATAAGATAAACTACGGTCACTTAGATTAGGTTAGGATAGGATAAGATAGGTAAGGTTTAAGACTATGTTAAGTAAAAAATTTACCCAAGTGTAGCATACCATAACGTCAATAAACGTAATATTAAGCAAGCGAGAAATAGGACTTACTAACACACTTAAACATGTCGTCAGATAATGATGTGTTTATTGAAGCGTCACGGGCGCAAGAGTGACATTGTTAATCAAACATACGATAATGAGAATTAGTTTACAGATTTAACGTTAATCTAAATTCAACCTAGTTCAACTTAATCCTTCATCCAGGTCTAGTTTATTATGTAACCGAACTAGCATCACTAATGTACATATCCATCTCATTGAGCTAACAAATTCTTCTTTAAAATACCTAATGAAACCTAACCTAAGTTAATAACCTAAACTAACCTAACAAAAAACTATTCTAACCAAGTTAACCAAACACTGCACCGCCAAATAGTACCCAAACAAGCGGTCGCAACCCACACAGCTACCAGACCAGATGATCAGCCGGGGTATGCGTTCCTTTACAAACACACACAAACAACACATTCATGGAAGGCAAATCCTGTGTCCACAACTTCTGGGTTTTATGATAAGTAAACAGACGTAAGACACGAGTAGGAGAGGGTGGGTTGATTGCATTTTCCGGACTGCAAGAGGGGTCTCACACAGTTCCCTCACAAGCGATTAATGCAGAAGCTAGAGGATCAGGCGCGTATAAACGAGAAGTGCACTGCACTGGATCAGAGAATACCTGGACAGGGAGGAGGAAAATAACGAGTCATGGTACGTGATGAGGTATCCGTGTGGCGCTGTGACGAGCGGTGGGGGGTCCCCAGGGGGTTAGTCCTAGGGACCGGAGTTATTTTTGGTATATGTGAATGACATGATGGAAGGATAGACTCAGAAGTGTCCTGTTCGCAAGTTGATGTGAAGTTACTGAGGAGAATTAAATCAGATGAGAATCAGACAGCATACAAAGAGACTGGACAGGCTGGTACCTGGTCCAGCAACTGGTTCTCGAAATTCAACCGCAAATGCAAGTCATGGAGATTGGGAAGGGCCAAAGAAGACCACAGACAGAGTAAGGCTAGGAGGACAAAGACTGCGAGCCTCAATCACGGAGAGACAAATCTTTGGGGTGAGCATACACCGAGCAGTCTCGGAAGCACAATCAACAGTAACTGCTGCAGCAAATGGGGCTAGCAAACTGAGAAGTAGCGTTCCGATACCTAGTAAGGAATCTTCAAGACACAGGATCATGTGTACGGTCAAGTCATAACTGGAGTATGCATCAACCGTTTGGACCCCACACTGGTCAAAGCCGTCAAAGAAATTAGAGAAAGTGCAAGGTATGAACAAGGTAAAGTTTTGGAGTCAGGGGAATGTTCGAAGAAAGGTAAGGTAAATCGGTCTGACGGACACTGGAGGACGGAGTGTTTAGGTGAGACATGATAATGATCTACAAAATACTAGCGTGGAATAGATAAGGTAGACAGAGACAGGATGATTCCAGAGAGGGAGGGCAGAAACAAAGGGTCACAATTGGAGTTGAAGATTCAGGACGAGTCAAGGTATGTTAGGAAGTATTTCTTAAGTCATTGAGTTGTCTTAAGTGGAATAGTTTTAGCAAGTGATGGTTGGTGGAGGAGGAACCATCATAGCTTTAAGACGAGGTATGATAAAGCACAGTGAGCAGAGAGAGAGGGGACCTGTCGAGATCAGTTGATAGAGGCGAGGCCAGGAGCTGAGTCTCGACCCCTGGAAACACAATTAGGTGAGTGACCACGGAGGAGTCACGACTCCATACTGAGTACCACACATACATACACATTCACACTCAGACACATCAGCTCCCTTAACACATCATTTTGACAAATACAAGTCAACGTACCGTAGTGGAACACTTTAAGGAATAACATGAAAGTACCACCATTCCTATTATTCCCAATTCTTGGTTAATTAACCCTCGGGTTGTGATTCCAAGAATGTGATCTCAATGATTCTCTGGCAGCCAGGCTTTGCCACCGCAGATAGGCTTACAGGGGTGGGAGGACGAGTCCGTTCAGAAGCGGGAATAGGTAACAAGGGCACAGCTGGAAGCTAAAAGCCGATGTATTCTACCTACCCGGAGTCTACCTGGAGAGTGTTCCTGGGGGGTCAACGCTCCTGCTGCCTCGTCTATGACCAGGTGCCTGGTTGATCAAACCGGGCAATTACTGCTTGCTGTATGTAGGCCAGTGTACGAACCAGAAGCCAGCTAGTCATGAAATGACTTGGAACCTATCGGGTTCCTATTAAAGACAGTCAGGGGTTGTTGTTGGTAATCCCTTAAAAGGGGCTTTTAGTGCTCAACACGTGTTTCCACTCTTAGAGAGAACAGTGGCTTAAAGAGGATTCATTAGTGAAGAATTGACAGTGCATATCTGGTTATCTTATTATAGATGTTTCGCCATCCAGTGGCTTTCTCAATACACATTCATGGAATAATTGGAAAGACAGTAGAAATGTATACAAAAGATGAGGTAACCAGTCCCTCGGCCTTGTAGCTGATTAAGAGTACTGTAGTCGTGGTGAAAAGTCAGCAGCAAAGGCATGAAGCTTGGTGCTTATATATGGCGTCATGTGAGGCACGTGTTGTAGCATGCTACTCTTATGCAAATTCTGTTATCGTCTACCCCAAAAAAAAGGTGATGATACGTTGTTATTGTTACGTCTCTGTCTACAACATGTCAGATATGAGAATGATAGGAAATATTCTTTAGCCTTAGGGGGGTCTACCTCCTGGAGTCTACCAGGAGGGTGTTGGGGTCAGCGACCCGCCGCAGATGCGAAGAATGGAATGACTAGTATCGAGTGATGGAGGCAGGCTCCTACTAGTTTAAAGAAGAGGTTAATAGGCCTCACGCATGAGGTGAACCTGTAGTTGACAGTGAAAGAGAAGCGGGGGCCAGGAACTCGAGAATCGACCCTGGCATACCAAATGGGTGTGTGCGGAATAGGCCTCCCCCTCTCCACACAAAAACCAACTCACAACAGGGGATTACTTGACAATCCATCTGCCCTACCTTCCCTGTGTGTTAATGGCCCCTCATTTTGAGTGCAGGTCCCCCCCCCCCCCAACCCATGATCGCATTCTAAAAACGCCTTTTGCAAAACCTTGTTTTATTTATCACATCTGCATTTTGGTTTTCTTCCATAGTCTCCGTATTTCTGTCATAGTAGTTCGGCAGTTGCAAAACCCAAACTTGCTGGGTTTAGGTTATTACGACTGTGCTGTTCCATGAAATTTGAAATTTGACATCTCATCACTCTTTCGGAGATTTTTTGATGTGGGAAGTTTGGGCTATGGTCTGTAATTTTTAGCTAGTGCTCTACTACCTCCGTTAAGGAAGGGATCTATGTCTGCACTCTTTCAGATTTGTGGTATTTCACGTAGACTAAGCTCTTTCTCCAATGAATACTGAGGGCGTTGTAGTGTATTTTGCACTCTTTTTAAATAAGGAAATTTTTGAATCTGGATCCGGATTGCTGAGTGAGCGGTATGTGTTTTTATTTCTACACTGTATTTTGAATTTTTGGGATTAGTATATTGTCAGTAGGTTGGTTGAGGCGGCCTTACCGTTGAAAAGGATAAACAGTTCCTGACAGTCTTTCACCTTGCTCTTATTTGTGGGTTGTTGAGCACCGACTAATAACAATCTTCTAGAATTTCGATCATTTCTTGTTTATCGTCTGTAATATGAGTTTCTGTCTATTAGGGACCCAATTCTATAGGAAGTTCATAGTTTGGATTTATATATGATAGGAAATATTTGGGATTATATTTTTCATACACAAGATGACTTTTTTGTTCCCCTGTGTGCTCTTTGTTTAGGCTACCACACATACGTTTTTGCTTGAATCAGTGATTCTCTCGGTAAGATTATCTCCTTCGATGTGACATATTTATCCTTTTAAAGCAGTTTGTCGAACCCGTTTTTTCTTATTTTGTACCATCTTTACGCTTCTCTTTCATATAATGATCTTCTAGTTTTCCTAAATGGTACATATTTAATACAGGGACTATATTGCTGTTGTGTTCAGCTTTTTCCAGCACCTGTGAGGATTTAGGAAGGTTAGGTAAGACACATAAGCAAAGATATGTATCTTTCTTATGAACGTTTGCTACACAGTCGGCTTCTTCAGTCAGTACAGAAAAGTTGATGAAGCAGAAGATACTTGAAGACGTGTATCAGTTTCCATCACCCTTAAAGTTTTGAGGTGGTAGTCTCAGTCTGGCGAAGAGGGACTGACCACCTCAAAACTTTAAGGGTGATTGGATGATTACATCGTCTTCAGTATTTCTGCTTCTATCAACTTTCTGTACTTGACAGGAAGAAAGCCTACTGTGTAGGCGAAACGTTTCATATAAAGATACCTAACTGTTGCATATGTGTCTTAACCTACAACTGTCGGTATTTTCTACCATTTTAATGTCAGAATTTAGGATGTTCATGTCTGTTTCCCTGGATATATCTGATAGTTCTTCTCTAATTTTGTCTGTATCTGTTGGAGTTAAACTTATTGAACATCCTTTCTGTTACATTCTTTCTTGAGGTCCCTAACCCTGAGTTTATACTCCTTTGTACCTCTATGATGTTGTGGTTAGAGTATAATGGCTTTGTGATAGTTATGTCTCTGATTAGGTCCTCGGTGTTTGTGAAGATCAAATTAAGTGCATGTTTTCATTTCTAGTGGGATCAGTTATCTGTTAGTTCAATGCAAATTTGTCAGTAAGCCTCATTAGTTCCCTGGTGTGTACCTGTTGAGTCAGAGTGCTTCCAGGAACCTAACACCTGGTATAATGTGCTGAGTCATCACCCAACACTGACTCACTAACACGGACTCACCAACAAGGACTAACACGGACCCACCAACACGTGTCAGCATAGTTGCTGATCCCTGTGTTATATAGCATAGCATATAGTATCATCCATGTGCTTTAGATAGGAGATCCCTTTTAGGCCTGTGACTTTGTGTGACGTCACGGGATGCGCATGTGTACGGTCGTACCTCTGCCTCCCTCTCAGTCGGCGTAGACATCCAGGCTAAGACAGGCAGAGGCTGGGCTCCATTTCTCTCATCACAGTCTGACAATATATATCGTTACCATCCAACAAGTGTGTCTACCTTCAACCCTCGATATCTCCATTTAAGAACCCCTACGATACACGGACTCACCAACACGGACTCACCAACACGGACTCGCCAACACGGACTCACCAACACGGACTCGCCAACACGGACTCACGAACACGGACTCGCCAACACGGACTCGCCAACAGGGACTCACGAAAACGGAATCGCCAACACGGACTCACGAATACGGACTCGCCAACACGGACTCCCACTCATCATCTCCCTGAACCCCTCAGAGAACGCGGGTACCTTCTTTGCAGGTGAAGGGTTCTTGATCCAAGGGACCGGAGGTATATTTCCCTTTCTAGACTCGAATCTGATATATGTTGCCACTGCTTATGCAAACTATGTAGCATGAATGAGTAAGAAATAAGAACAACAGTGAGTGAGAGAAAGAGAGAGAGAGAGAGAGAGAGGAGAGAGAGAGAGAGAGAGAGAGAGAGAGAGAAGAGAGAGAGAGAGGAGAGGAGGGGAGGGAGGGAGGGAGGGAGAGTAAGGTGAGAATGAGGAGAGAGAGGGAAGGAATGTAGAGTGGAGGGAGGGGTGTGGAAGAGACTGAGGGAGAGTGTAAAAGGGAGGAGGGTAAGGTAGGAAAGTCAAAGAGAAAGGGAGGGAAGGAGGGACGAAGGTTGAAAGAGGAAGGGAGGAGAGTGAGGGAGGAAAAGTGAGAGAGGAAGAGTGAGGGAGGAAGAGTGAGGGAGGAAGAGTGAGGGAGGAAGAGTGAGAAAGGAAGAGTGAGGGAGGAAGAGTGAGAGAGGAAGAGTAGGGAGGAAGAGTGGGAGAGGAAGAGTGAGGGAGGAAGAGTGAGAGAGGAAGAGTAAGGGAGGAAGAGTGAGGGAGGAAGAGTGAGAGAGGAAGGGTGAGGGAGGAGAGTGAGGGAGGAAGAGTGAGGAAGGAAGAGTGAGGGAGGAAGAGTGAGGGAGGAAGAGTGAGAGAGGAGAGTGAGGGAGGAGAGTGAGGGAGGAAGAGTGAGAGAGGAAGAGTGAGGGAGGAAGAGTGAGAGAGGAAGAGAGAAAGGAGGATGACAAAGTTGATCCCATGTATCAGAAACCTTCCCTATGAGGATAGACTAAGGGCCCTGAAACTGCACTCTCTAGAAAGACGTAGAATTAGGGGGGATATGAATGAGGTGTATAATGGAAGACAGGAATAAATAAAGGGGATGTAAATAGTGTGCTGAAAATATCTAGCCTAGACAGGACTCGCAGCAATGGTTTTAAGTTGGAAAAATTCAGATTCAGGAAGGATATAGGAAAGTACTGGTTGGTAATAGAGTTGTGGATGAGTGGAACAAACTCCCAGTACGTTATAGAGGCCAGAACGTTGTGTAGCTTTAAAAATAGGTTGGATAAATACATGAGTGGATGTGGGTGGGTGTGAGTTAGACCTGATAGCTTGTGCTACCAGGTCGGTTGTCGTGTTCCTCCCTTAAGTCAATGTGACCTGACCTGACTAGGTTGGGTGCATTGGCTTAAGCCGGTAGGAGACTTGGACCTGCCTCGCATGGGCCAGTAGGCCTTCTGCAGTGTTCCTTCGTTCTTATGTTCTTATGTTCTTAAGAGTGAGGGAGGAAGAGTGAGAGAGGAAGAGTGAGGGAGGAGAGTGAGGGAGGAAGAGTGAGAGAGGAAAAGTAAGGGAGGAAGAGTGAGAGAGGAAGAGTGAGAGAGGAAGAGTGAGGGAGGAAGAGTGGGGAGAGGAAGAGTGAGGGAGGAAGAGTGAGAGAGGAAGAGTGAGGGAGGAAGAGTGAGAGGAGAGAGTGAGGGAGGAAGAGTGAGAGAGGAAAGAGTGAGGGAGGAAGAGTGAGGGAGGAAGAGTGAGAGAGGAAGAGTGAGGAGGAAGAGTGAGAGAGGAAGAGTGAGGGAGGAAGAGTGAGGGAGGAAGAGTGAGGGAGGAAGAGTGAGAGAGGAAGAGTGAGGGAGGAAGAGTGAGGGAGGAAGAGTGAGAGAGGAAGAGTGAGAGAGGAAGAGTGAGGGAGGAAGAGTGAGGAGGAAGAGTGAGAGAGGAAGAGTGAGGGAGGAAGAGTGAGGGAGGAAGAGTGAGAGAGGAAGAGTGAGAGAGGAAGAGGTGAGAGAGGAAGAGTGAGGAGGAAGAGTGAGGAGGAAGAGTGAGGGAGGAAGAGTGAGAGAGGAAGAGTGAGAGAGGAAGAGTGAGAGAGGAAGAGTGAGGGAGGAAGAGTGAGAGAGGAAGAGTGAGAGAGGAAGAGTGAGGGAGGAAGAGTGAGAGAGGAAGAGTGAGGGAGGAAGAGTGAGGGAGGAAGAGTGAGGGAGGAAGAGTGAGGGAGGAAGAGTGAGAGAGGAAGAGTGAGAGAGGAAGAGTGAGGAGAGGAAGATGGAGGGAGGAAGAGTGAGGGAGGAAGAGTGAGGAGGAAGAGTGAGAGAGGAAGAGTGAGAAGAGGAAGAGTGAGAGAGGAAGAGTGAGAGAGGAAGAGTGAGAGAGGAAGAGTGAGAGAGGAAGAGTGAGAGAGGAAGAGTGAGAGGAGGAAGAGTGAGAGAGGAAGAGTGAGAGAGGAAGAGTGAGGGAGGAAGAGTGAGAGAGGAAGAGTGAGGGAGGAAGAGTGAGGGAGGGAAGAGTGAGGGAGGAAGAGTGAGAGAGGAAGAGTGAGAGAGGAAGAGTGAGAGAGGAAGAGTGAGGAGTGAAGATGAGGAAGAGTGAGGAGGAAGAGTGAGGAGAGGAAGAGTGAGGGAGGAAGAGTGAGAGAGGAAGAGTGAGGGAGGAAGAGTGGGAGAGAGGAAGAGTGAGGGAGGAAGAGTGAGAGAGAGGAAGAGTGAGGAGGAAGAGTGAGAGAGGAAGAGTGAGAGAGGAAGAGTGAGGGAGGAAGAGTGAGAGAGGAGAGTGAGGGAGGAAGAGTGAGAGAGGAAGAGTGAGAGAGGAAGAGTGAGGGAGGAAGAGTGAGGAGGAAGAGTGAGAGAGGAAGAGTGAGAGAGGAAGAGTGATGAGAGGAAGAGTGAGAGAGGAAGAGTGAGAGAGGAAGAGTGAGAGAGGAAGAGTGAGGGAGGAAGAGTGAGGAGGAGATGAGGGAGGAGAGTGAGAGAGGAGAGTGAGGGAGGAAGAGTGAGAGAGGAAGAGTGAGGGAGGAAGAGTGAGGGGAGAGTGAGGAGGAGAGTGAGGGAGGAAAGTGAGGAGGAAGAGTGAGGGAGGAAGAGTGAGAGAGGAAGAGTGAGGGAGGAAGCATAAAACATATTCTAAGACACAACTAAGTGACTTACACTTAAGTGTAAGACGATTACAGTCTTGAGTACTACCTATTTATTTTTGTTTCTATATAAATTAGTTCTCTTATCTTTTCCTTAATTTGTATTTAGCAGTTATCAGAAGTATTATTCACATTGTGCAAGTATTATGTATATTTATATATATTCTTCAGAGAGTATTCTTCAGATGTTGTTGTTGCTGCTGGTGGCTAAGATGTCCACCCACCTAACACTAAGTTATTCATGG
The DNA here is from genome assembly GCF_026875155.1 of Cherax quadricarinatus. Lineage (NCBI taxonomy): Eukaryota > Metazoa > Arthropoda > Malacostraca > Decapoda > Parastacidae > Cherax > Cherax quadricarinatus. Next base: position 612 of record NW_026502032.1, on the reverse strand, counting down.
CTATATTGTATTATATTTTATTTCATCGTTGTATCCTGAGAGATTATGATTGATTTATGAGTGGTCATGAGTGTACTCACCTAATTGTGGTTGCAGGGGTCGAGACTCAGCTCCTGGCCCCACTTCTTCACTGATCGCTACTAGGTCCACTCTCTCCCTGCTCCCTGAGCTTTGTCGTATCTCTTCTTAAAGCTATGTATGGTACTTGCCTCCACTACATCACTCTCCAGACTGTTTGTGTGTGTGTGTGTGTGTGTGTGTGTGTGTGTGTGTGTGTGTGTGTACGTGTTTTGGGGGGAAAGGGATGTTGATGTGAAAAACCAAAAACCAAAAACCAAAATAGTTGGTTGGCAAGCACACAACTGCGGCGCCTCTACTGCACCCACGTATATGCTCGCGTGCATGCATCCACGTACACGCTCCCGTGTACACACACACACACATACGTTCTAGTGGTGGGGGCCCAAAAGCTGTGAATCGATCCCTGCAACGACAAGTAAGTGAGACCAACACAGGGGCGCGTGCGTTTCTAGTTCTGTTCTTGTTTTTGCAAAAGAATAACAAAAAACGAGTCAGGAGTGCCCTGTTCTCAGTGAAGTGAAAAATATTTGG